>JBAMNC010000594.1:0-203407 GCA_037902135.1 Cetoscarus ocellatus
ATTCTTTGGATTAACATACCCTCTACTGGCTCCTTATTACAGTGGCGGTATTCTGGCTTCAAATCAGTACTATAAAAGAAAATGGAGAAGCATTGTCCATTTAAATAGTAGTCAAAGCTACATGCTACAACAAAGAGACAAATCAGTGAGTGAAACAACCATATTTAACTGCAATATTTATTTTTGCAACCATTACAAGGCCAAAGTTCTGAAGGCAAAACTGTTCTGTGTAAACAGTTACGTTCTTTAAATCAATACATGTATTTAATCATCAAATAAAAGCTTTAATCAAGTTTCAATGCCTGAAACCATTTTGGATGCAAACCAACTCTTCTCTGAATAATTGGTGAACATTAGTCATGGTTTTAAAATAGAGTTTTAGTAAGAAAAAAAAGTTGAACTTCTATTTTATAAACTACACTTTCTATTGCCTCAACAGCATCTAAAATGGCACACTGTATATTTTTCTCATAAAGCGTAGGCCAAATTGTACACTTATTGAACAGGCACACGTTTATTGAGGCCTGAAAATCATTGTAGGCTATTATCTTTGTTCTGACTGCAGCTCAAAAAAGAACAAAACAAACCACACAAATGACAGATTTTTTTTGACAAATTCACTAAAGGCAAATTAAAACCCTGTGATACTGGACCATATGGCTTGCTTAGGGTTGTAGCTTTAAAAGCAACACAAACGCAGCATCACAATGCTCCCGTTCTCGATGGCTGCTTCTGTTCAAAGCCCCCAGAGTCAAAGCTCAGCATTATCTGCTGCAGCCGAGGCCAAGGGCGCCATTAGGCATCCTTCCCACTCTCTGCTGCACTCACACACACAAACACACACACACACGCACACACACTCTCTGAACCCTAAGTTCAGGCATGCTGCCAAAAAAGTTGAGGATGGGAATTGGAGCAGCAGTGAGAATTGAGCGTCACTGACTTGTGTGGCACTGAGCTGTTCCAGAAAAATGTTAAAGCTAAAAATTGCTCGTGTGTCACAGCGTGAGGCCGGAGAGGAAAATATGTATGAAATAAACAAGAGCCCTGAACAAGGTGGTCTAAAAGCCTTCAGTAAAGTCTCGTGTTTTTGTTCCAAAGGGCCTGTAGAAGAAGTTCAAGGGAACCAGGACAGATATCTTAAAATTGTCACAAAAACTTGGAAATGGGCAAAAGAAGTCTCCAGCAGACTGGAAGCTGTTGCTTGAAAAACTGGGTCTTAGGGAGCTGGTCTCTTTAGCAGATTAGAGGAAGATGCAGCAGGTTATAGATGCTTTGACTGTTGATTTTTTTGTTCTGTGACACTGACTGGTTACTTCTGTTGTTCCGTGTTTGTAATTGTTTCGTGTTGGGAATTTGATAAATGTGCTGCTGACTGCTGGTCAGGACGCTCTTGTTAATGAAAGCCTTGAGGATCTCCTGGTTAAATAAAGTCTGAATTTGAAAAGCATGTTTCTGTGATTTCACATTTTACTCAACATTTTACATGCTCAGACTAATGATACCGTACTAGGATTATCATGATGACAGAATTTTAAACTCTGATATACTTCTGATATTAATGTCAAAACAATAGAAACAAAAACAGAAGTCCTGGACATGCATTTGTGTAAACTCTTCTTTTAAACAACCATTCCAGGCACACTCCAGCAACACATAAGCAAAAGTTTCCTTTTGCATAAGTCAGTGTGCTGGAGTTTATCTAAATAACAGAACAATTGATTCCTCTGCAATGCTGAAGTCTGATCCAGAACATGTTCTTTTTGAACTTCTTTTCAATTCCAATCTATCCTTATTTCATGTACTCTACTTGAGTGGTATCTCATGGTCCACATATGCACACAAAGCATCCCCAGCATACACAACAAGCAGATAAATTATAAAAAAATCTCTCATCAATATTCTCTGCCTGTTCTGTTTTCTGATAGCTACGATGGGGAGACACATCACACAGGCTTGCTTGCTGATACCATGAGGATTTTAGACACTGTTTGACGAGCACAAAAAGGAAATAAAGCAATGAAGTCAGAGAATTACTGTAACTTGTGCATCCACTATCATTGTGTAAGAGTGTGCAGTTACACAACCAAAATATAAAACATGCCATAAATCTGTCTGACTGGTTGGGAGCAGGTGATTGAGACGTGATATATGTGTCTCCCCGCACATGACACCAGAGGTTCCCATATTTGAACCTGCAACCCCAAAAGTTACAGTGCCAGGAAGGGACCCCCACTGTCCACGGAGGCGGTTGAAGGATATAAAGTTGCACACAGCCGCAAAACCAATAATAGGCCTCTCCTGACTAAGACATAAATACATTAGAGGTACACAACAGCCTGAAAACTAAAATAGTATCTTACAGACTTATCTCCATGTACAGAGTGAACATACCTAATTTGATAATGTAAAGGGAATATATACGCATAAATTTCCAAGGAGCAGCGGTCTAATTTAAAAATGAAGACATTTTATTTATATCTTTTTCAAAATAAAAGCTCAAATATACAACATGAAGTTATTCTAAATCTTTTGGGTTTTGTTTGATGTCTCATAACCTTACTCTTGATGCCTCTTGACCCATACTTGGGAGCACACTAGTGTTAATTTTTTGGGCATGGAGTTGAGCTAGCTATGTAAACACTGGGTCTAGGGCAGTAACACAAAGATTAAGAGGCTCAAACAATATCAACTGCCAAAGCTGACCTCTTTTTAATCTACCACAACTTTAGACAAGTGAGACATCCATAAAGATAAAGACAATCGTCTTTGTTTTGTGACACAGAATAAAACCATCCAAGTTCAAAGTCTGCACCCTGACCTGAGGAGTGAAGACCATGAGCCTCGCTGCTTTTCCATGAATCAGAGCGAGAGAGAGAGAGGGGCAGGAGTCTGGTACTCAAAGTTTTTTTTCCTGCCATTAGTTCCTCTATTACTTTATTTTAACTAACCCCAGTGTGGCTGATAGGCTTAGCAAGTTCATCCAACACTGCACAAAATACTGGCCTTTAGCTTTCTTCTTGTTTCTAGCTGTGGGATAAAGGCATTGAGAAGGCAGCACAATTGACAGTACAAAGCTTAAATGCATTAGAATTAGATTGTTGAAACATAAGCAAGATCATACAGTATATGAGAAACCAGGTGTCAGCTTGGGCCTAATATTTGGCCTTTTTAAAAAAAAAAAAAAAACAGGTTGAGTAGGGTGAAAAAAATCAGTCTGCCTCCATGCTACAGACCTACACAGTCGTCAGCATCTTCAGATGTTCCAAGTAACTTTATTCCTACACACTTAGTATGTTAAAGACAATTTTCTGGTTTTGCTTTAGAGACATTCAAAGACTTGTTATATGAGGACAGATCGGTGCTGGGTGGTAAACCTGTATTTTCACCGTCACTGGTAGGGATAGGAATTGATAAGGTTATAATGATGCAAATTCTGCTAATCAATCCAATTCTTTATCAACACCCTTATCAATTTCTGTGGATTTTCTGTGAAAAAAAGTTGTCCTGCACAGGTTTTTCAGTGTCAACAATGTTTAAACACATAAAAACTCTGATGTTAAATAATGTGCTGCAACAGATGAATACTTCAACAAGGATCTGGTGTTGCCACTTTTGCTTAAAATTGCAAAGACACTAGATGTTATGCACTAAGTGTTACTTTGTGTAAAGCTATGTCGTTTTTGCACTTTTGCAGAAGTTGGGGGGGGGGGTAAGAGAATTGCTAAGCATCAATACAAATGACATTGTTTTCTTACCCTCTTAGTTGTTTGTTATTAACTGGAATCGTTTTCTGATCCCCATCCCTTGTCACTTGTATATATTTGGTGCCAAAAAGGGTACGATTTTTCCAACACTGTCATCGCACAATTTGCTGTTGTGCTCGCAGGAGGCTGAATTACCATCGTACCAGCAGCTCAAAGCTTCTCACTTCCATGGTTATGTGTAAATTAAAGTCCCAGCTCAGAGTGACTCTCAGGTTAAGTTCTGTTTTCAGCAAGCTTGGCAGAAACATACACACATATACGCTAACCAAGAGCATCACAGCCTATAAGTGTGTAGTGTGTTATGTGTTAAAAATGTAAGCTTCTGCACAACACTGTGGTAAACACGTGCTCTCTTTCTTTGCAACTATGTAGTGGTGGTGATCTCATTTTTGTGCATAAATGTATATTTCTACTTCAACTCTTTTAAGCACAATGCTTTTAATGATACAGTCTTTGGTACTTTGAAAATCAATATTACCAACAAATGCCATGTCTTTAAATAAATTGCAAGGGGCAGAAGGTTATGCTATTTTAATATAGATGACAGGGACTGACGGAAAGAATAATTCCAAGAAAGAAATACTTACAAACTCGGTCACACTGTCAAAATGGCAAGAGGTGCACTTGCAACATTTCAGTTTACCCACTTGTTCTCTGGGGTAATCGCTAACAACAACCCCTATTAGCTCACAGAGAGTCTGTCCCACTGCACCCAGGGCATCCAGTTACTTCCCCCCCACCCTCACATCCTCAAATCAGGGCATTTGGCTGTTTGACACGCTAACATTGCTCAGGAGTGCAGGGCTTAAAAGGTGATTAGGTAGAGATTTGGTGTCCCCTTCCTGTGCTGCTCACACTGACTCAGCTGACAGGATCACAGACGCCGAGCTGGGGGCCGTTTCCTGGACATCTGAACCGCCTGCAGCATGGCCAAGGACGAAAGTAGCAGAGCGCGGTGGAAACCCTGAGTCAGAGTGGGCACATGCACTCAAACAGGCAGGCTAACCACAGAGCCTGACGTGACAAAAAGATGGCGGTCTATGTAACGCACTCGCTCTATGGCTCCTGAACTGCATGTGCATCCCTGACTGCCAGGCAGGGAGGAGCAGATCGACACATAACCCCCCCCTCCAATTAGCAGCTTTGCAAGGGGGCTACTTAGTATGCACCACCCGTAGTCCACAGAGCTCCCCTGGTGTTTCCCTGCACAGCTGATTGTAGTCAGGCAGGGGCTTTCCAGTCTGCGAGACACAGCTGCTGGAGGAAATACAGACGGCACAAAAAAGCCTACCAAATACACAGACAAAAACTGCAAACCCATGGCACAAAGAGGACCTACTGCACCAAAATAAACTGAAGTGGGTCTGCCCTTTATTCCAAGATTGAAACTTGAGTCAGAGACAGAGATTTAAACAAAGAATTCTTAAGTTTTAAACACTTATAATCATAAAAAGACAATAAATTCAACTCCACTACTCTATAAGGAAAAACCCGCTGTATGCCTGCTAAAAGGTTCTGAGTTATCAAACCAAAACACGACACTTTTAGCCCACATTAGACCTGTGGTATGACCAAAACTGCATTCCAACCCATCAGTCATGTGTCCAGTCCCAACAGAGAGGAGCTCTAATCTGCAGCGGTGGGCTTTGTGGAAAAATCAAGTCCATACTAATCTGATTAGCTCCAAGGTGCAGAGGGATGATGTGTCATAATGCATCGATGACATCCCTCCTCCTCAGGGCAGGGTCATGTGAGAAAGAGCAGCACTGTAGAGGAGTAAATAGCATCTCTATGGACTCTTAAGTCTAAGATCAGAGTCAGATTAAACCTGACACAGATGATTTGATGTCTCAGAGAGACTTAAAAATGGTGGTGACACAGAGGATATGTATTCAGAGTTTTGTTTTTTAATGAGGCGTACACAGAGTTTGACCCCCGTGTGCAGTTCATGTCATTAAACAAACCGGTCAAACCAAAGAATATAATCCGTATTGTAAATGGGTGCATGACCTACAGGGTGCGGGGACCTCGCATGTAATAAAATGTTTTGCCCTCTTACCTTTCTTGTACTTGTGGATGGGAAGTTTCTTCAGCTGATCTTTGCGGAGGCGGCTCCGTCGAGCTCTGTGTCGATCCTGGACAAATTTGGTGATCTAGAGGCGGAGAGTATAAAAATGTTAAAAACTTTCAATATCACCACACAAAAGAAAATTTTATTGTATAATACCTTTTTACTGGGATCTTTGCCTCTATAAAAGCTTCAGCCAAAATTAAATGCCAGTCTTCTTAAATGATTTTCTTTTTGAGAGCAAAGACAGCTTTTTATCAGAGAACCATTTTGCAATACAAATGGTTACTCTTCTCTCTTTTTCATCATGTTTTGTTATTTAACATTAAAGTTACAGTATATCACCATGTAACAACATGCTCAAGTGTGGGCAGGGGCAACTATTATAATCACAGATAATATTTTGAATTCTGCTGAATAATCTAGTTTCTCTTGAATCAAAGTCTTTATAT
The DNA here is from genome assembly GCA_037902135.1 of Cetoscarus ocellatus. Lineage (NCBI taxonomy): Eukaryota > Metazoa > Chordata > Actinopteri > Labriformes > Labridae > Cetoscarus > Cetoscarus ocellatus. The sequence continues at coordinate 6,288 of JBAMNC010000594.1, forward strand.
ATTCCCTCCCAAACTCTTGATACCCAAAGTTATTTCTACTTCTGACGAACACTGCTCAATTCTTACACCCACTTACAGATCGAAAAAGAAATCAACAACTTAATTAATTTGATTTTCATGATTTCAGCTGAGCGTTTATCTCTGAAATGTTTAACAACTTAGTAACAACTCCAAAAATGCACCAAAATTTTTATCACATGTCTGCACTGTTAATGTCATGGAATTATCACCAATGTTTACAACTCTACTGCTGCTGCTTTGGACACAAGCTATTTCCACCCACCATTTTGTCCTCTGAAGCTTTTGTGATAAGCTTTTCTTTCGTCTTAAATGTGATGCCCCCTGTAAACAAAGCAGTACCTTCAAAATTTGCAGCTTTCTTTTAACACTCTCCTCTGATACCCATCACGTGGCAACACTGACGGACACTAACAATGTATTACAGATGAAAAAATGGTTAATTTGGACCCCTGGTATTGACAGCTTTCAGTGATATAAGCAGCACAGAGGACTGGAGGGCAAGTGGGTGTAAGCTAGCATTGACTACTGTGCGAGCTTTTTCATTTCCATACTACAATGACATGTTTACATACCATGGAGAATGTAGAAAAACAGTGTCTTTACAGTTTGCTAAAAGTTTAAGTCACCTTGGACCCTTGCAGTGCACCAGGGACATTAGCTAAATCATTAAAACAGCAAATTTCTCACCAGAAAATCCCTTTAGGCATGTTAACATACTGTAAAATCAGATAATCTTTACCCTTACAACACAGCCAGGATTAATGCTGGGCAATAAATTGACTTTCGATAACAATTATGGCTGCCCACAATTACAAACAGACTAATTATCATTTCAAGACCACAGCCCCACATGCTGTGCTCGTATGTGGTATGGAAGAAGCTTTCATTATTGTTATATTAATTGATAAATGGTTCAAAACCGTTTTAAGACAATACAATGTAATGTATGTGACATCAGTATCAAGCAGCCCTAGCCAAGATGAAAAGCTACAGATAAATAGGCAGCTTTGTGTCTTCATCAATAATTCCGTTGTTTTTGAATTACAATGACAAGTAAGCTGATCAAGTTGACACAAAAAATATACGTCAAGATTAAGAGAAGCCTGTAAATCTCTACTTCTTAACTTTCCCCATTTCGAAGCTGCTCCCTTCTGTATTTTCCTCTCTGAACAAGTATTTTATTGATGTCTCCTCATCAGAAATGGCATCCAATAACTGTATTTCACTTTAAAAAAATCTACCTTGTTAAAGACATAGAACGAAAAACAGATTTTTATCTTCTCCTTAGTGAAAGAGGAAGGCGCTCCATGAGTGTGTGTTTTCACGTGGAAGCTGTGAATTGAGGCTGTGGTCCTCAAAGTGAGAGGACATGGTTCAAACACAACCTTTGGTGCTTTTTGCATTCATCAATCATTTATTAATCTTTCTCCCTAGATTCCTACTAAGTTAACTGACCAATTTTCCATGTACAAAACAAAAACAAAAAAAAAAGGCGTAATATGCCCATAATGAATTGTTTTTGCCATTATTTTTTAAAAAACTATCATTTGAGTGAACACAAAAATGTCTTAATTAAAAATACCATGAACACGACAATGAGGATGAGGCAGATTCCTACGACGATGAGGAAGGGGATCAGGTAGTATTCCAGTGGCAGGCTGAAGTCTGGCATGAGGACCACATGTCCGCTGGAAACAGAGGAAGAGCTACTGTCAGGTAACACAATCACATTACTTCTGCAGATGCTTTATTTTGGTTGCATTTCTTTAAATCTCCTTCAATGTTTGGGAACAGTAACATAATGATACTTCACATGCTTAGAAATGAGTTGCAGGTTCTCGTTTAGTGATAATTTTTCTGCACAAGACTCAAGAATAACCCTCATGTACAGTTATGTTCATAATAATAGCAGTGTGTTTAAAAAGGTGAGTAAACCTCGAAATTCTTAAAATAAATTTTATTTTAATGCACACAAATGCATTGGGGACACTGCAACTTCTATTTCAAAGCACGAAAATTAGAAAATGTAATTGAATTTTTAAATATTTTACAGAAAGTCAAGAAATACAATGTTCAAAAAAATAGCAGTGTTGACATCTTTATTTACAAACTCAAAAATCTAGTGTATAAACTAAGAACTGCTTGATGATTCAACTTTCCTGAGAATCAGAAACTAATAATTAGTTGCATAACCACGGTTTCTGATAACTGCTTCACATCTGCGGTGCATGGAGCCTACCAACTTCTGGCACCGGTCAGCAGGTATTGAAGCCCAGGACAATTGTACTACGTTCCACAATTGCTCTGCATTTCTTGGTTTTGCCTCATGAACAGCATTTTTTATGTCAGCCCACAACTTTTCTATGGGATTAAGGTCCGGGGATTGTGCTGGCCACTCCATTACTTGAATTTTGTTTGTCTGGAACCATGATTTTGCTCGCTTGCTGGTGTGTTTGGGGTCATTGTCTTGTTGAAACACCCATTTCAAGGACATTTCCTCTTCAGCATATGGCAACATGACTTCTTCCAGTATTCTGATGTACTCAAACTGATCCATGATCCCTGGTATGTGATAAATAGGACCAACACCATAGTACAAGAGACATGCCCATATCATGATGCTTGCACCACCATGCTTCACTGTCTTCACTGTGTACTGTGGCTTGAATTCAGTGTTTTCAGGTTGTCTGACAAACTGTCTGTGGCCCTTAGACCCAAAAAGAACAATCTTACTCTCATCAGTCCACAAAATATTGCGCCATTTCTTTTTAGGCCAGTCAATGTGTTCTTTGGCAAATTGTAACCGCTTCAGCACATGTCTTTTTTTTAACAATGGTACTTTGCGGGGGCGTCTTGCTGGTCGCTTGGCTTCACATAGACGTCGTCTGATTGTTACAGTACTCACAGGCAACCTTAGATCTTCTTTGATCCTCCTGGAGCTGATCATTGGCTGAGCCTTTGCCATTTTGGTTATTCTCCGATCCATTCGAATAGTCGTTTTCTTTGTCTTCCTCGCCTTTCTGGTTTTGGCTGCCACTTTAAAGCATTTGATATCATTTTAGCTGAACAGCCTATCATTTTCTGAACTTCTTTATAGGTTTTCCCCTCTTTTATTAACTTCTTTATCAAAGAACGCTCTTCTTCTGAACAATGTCTTGGACGACCCATTTTACTCTGTTTTTCAAGGACAAATGCACAGCCAGCATATGCAGCGTCAGTTGCCTTGATCCTTTAATAAGGGCCACCTATTTAACACCTATTTTTTTTCACACAATCAATTACCTCACTAATTGATCTCAGCACTGCTATTTTTTTGAACATGCCCCTTTCAGTTAATGACTCAATTTCACAGAATCAGCAGCATGCACGTCATGCCTGTTGGGTCTGTTGGTTTTCTATACCTTTACTAAACCTTCTAGAAACTTACTTGCAGTGTAGAAGTTGAAATTCTAACAAAAACAGTGATTTATCTTGCTATTGATGTGGGACTGCTAGTATTTTGAACACAATTGTATGTGTGTGGTGTCTAACTAAACACTCACACATCAGCTGATTTCAAAGTGTAGAAGTGACGCTAAAGAGCTGTGACTGTGTGAGCCTCTCTGACAGGCTAAAGCATTTTATTACCATCACAGCAGCAGCGACAACACATCACAAGACAAATCCTCAGCTGGGATATATAACGCTGCACACTGCAGGCTTTATTCTGCATCAACATCAGACTGAACTTGTGTGAAAAAGCTGGAAAGCAAAGAGTTTCTGGACAGGATTGTGTGAAACAGCAGAGATTCTTCTTCACAGCGTTACAGGAAGAAGAGCTGTGAAAGCTCAGTTTGATGGGCAGGAATAGAGGATTTGTGAGGTTTTTTAACTTACCCCTTATCATACGTGTATTCGACTTTCAAAATGTTGGCAGTCAGCTCGCTCACAAACACTGAGGGAATATCGATCTGCTTCATAACATCCACTAGAAAAAGGAATGACAGAAACAGCACAGTCTTAGTTCATAATGTCATTATATTTAATGATAGAATTGAATGAGACAGAGTAGATCACCTTTTTCTATTCCTCCACAAAGACATCCAATAAAACTGTCCCTTGCATAAATGTAGTTGATGACCCTTGCCCTTCATGTCAACATTCCTTTTAATAAAACTAAAAGAAACATCCCTGCTGGTACCTGTTTAACAATCTTATAAAACATACACACACTGGTGCACACAAGTGGTATTCCCGAGTGTGTAAGACATCACTTTGTGAGATTAATCCCTCCTAAACAATAACCAGGCCAAGGAGCACTCTGGTTTATTTATGACTGAGCTGAAGACCCTCGAGTGCAAACACAAGATGAAACATAAGTGAAAGAAATCCTCCGACACCATGATATCACAGAGCAGGGTTAGTGCCTGGACAAAATGTTTTTTATGAGCAGGGAGTGCTGTGCTACAGCGGGGCATCACACCCTTCCTCAAGATCATCCTGAGACTTGAAATGGCCTCCAAATTATAAAATGACCCAGCTACTCCTCAGGCTGGGGGAGGTGGGTGTTAATAGATAAACGAAAGCACATCCGCTGTTGACAAGAAAATGTTAGCAGGCAGCTGTGTGAGATGCTACATGCTAATGTGTTGATGTGAAGGGATGAGGTGGAGGAGGAGTAGAGGAGGTGGTAACTCACGGTCATTGGATCCCATGCTGATTAAGTCACTGGAGTCCACATTGTGAACAATGGCCGCCTTGTACCCTGCTTTCTGGGCATTGAGGACCTGCAGAGAGACAAACTGATCATTACTTGGATCAAACACCTGCTGATTATTGTCAGAGGATATAACAAGATTAAAATATTTGTTGGTGAAGGTGACAAGTGATGTCGAGATCTGATCTCATTTCCATCTACCGTGACAACATCAGACCACAATAATTATGTAAAAGAAATGGAGCTGCTGCAGCTTTGGGGAGGAGACGTCTTTCTGAACCTGCAAACTGTGCTTTAACAAAGCACCAGATAATCATAAATGACAACTAAATCAGAGCAAGGAGCACCATTTTGAACAATCGTAATTAATGAGTTATTCAAAGATGACTAAAATAAAGGCAAGAAAATGTGATGAGTTGCATTACTGGCTTGTAATTACACACTCAAACTGCCATCCTGTACTTTTTGCATGTAAATTCTAATAGTATAGGACTGTTTTTGCAAAAGGCTTGACTTAGCACTCAGTAACACTGGGCAAAAATAATAATGCTTTTTTTCCTCCAGAGATACACATCGCAATTCTCTCAGGGCAAATTCCAGGCAAATGCTGAATCTTTCAACTGTAACACCGTAGTTTCGATGGCAGGGATTCTCAAATGGTGTGGCAGGGCATACTGGTGTGACTTCAAGCAAATGTAGGTGTGCTTTGGAATTTTTTACAACTTTAAGTTACTACTACGTCACTCTTTTTTAGGTGCATTGACTTTCTTAACAGTTATAAGTTTTAACAATTTCTGTGACACCTTCAAAGGCACAATGTCATTTATACTTTGTAGTACTAGAAGAGGAAAGTTACTTTTTTCTTCCTATTTAAAACTTCTCCAAATTTTGTCATTTGGGGCCTGTCAAGTTCAAATGTGCGCTAATTACATTTAGAATTTTACCAAGTTTGAAATGAATATTTTCATTTTTTGGGATAAATATTTCAAAATTAGTACAACCTGCTGTCTGATTATATTAGGCATGGATATGAATAACCTTGTACAGACCATGAAAATATTGCAACACATGTTAAAGTGGCTATTTCTCATCATCGTAAATTATTAACATTAACATTAGGATTGGTTTAAGTGTGCCTTGGGCAAAAAAATGTTTGAAAAACTCTGATCAATGGTTTGCACTTTCTACAGCTTTTAAAGTTCTGTTAACAAAATGTCTGCATGCACCATGTACATCACCATCAGTAAGCCGGCCGACAGTAAAATCTGACAAACTTTTACTTTGCATAGTTAAGGAGAGGAGAAAAGTTCAGACTCAAAAGTGGCAGCATGACATGCTTTGAGTCACATGACTGACATTGGACATCCTGTGCCGTGACTACTGTTCATGGCCACTTTTCAATTGCAATATTAAAACACTACATTGTTCTGCTCAACTTAACTGATAGTGTTTATATCAGTTATGTTTATGTTGCATTGATGTGTACAGTGAGTACTGGAGGAGCTATGAAATTCATCTGCCAAAGATGCGCCCCTGCAACAAATGTTTGGGAACCACTGAAATAAGGCTGAAGTACAAACTGTGGCTATTCAGGAGCAGGCAGCCGTACAAAATCTGTTTACCAGAGAGTGTTTTTAAGAATCAAAATGTTTAACACTAACAGGCTCCTCAGTGATAAACAAGGACTGCTCATTCAAGTAAACTCTACTGAAACTGAAGATCCAAAACAGGAAGAGTTTGATCACAAGAGGGGAAACAGGAGGTACAAAGCAACGAAAAAGAGTCAAAGGTCAAAGATGATTACAGGAAGCTTTGGCAAATAATGCAAATGCACTTACACATGAAAAACCAACATGAAAAACTGGGCCACAATCAGAAGCTTGGTAAGCACTGAGTTTATTTAGAATAATCCCCCGCCTACCCTGCGCTACAATGAAATAAAAGCACTGTGAACTTCAATATATGTTTGTATTTTCCGATTGATAGAGGGCTACTTACATTTTTAGCCTCCATTACCAATGAGGTTAGGTTTTTGGCCCTGTTTGTTTGTCAAAAGATCACGCAAAAACTAGTTGATGGATTATGCTGAAATTTTCAGGAGATGCTGGTAATGGCCCAACTTAAAAATGAATAGATTTTGGTGGTGATCCAGATAACTACCATTAACAAACTATTGTTTTTGCTCAATATCTGTCTAATAATGATATCAACATGATTCTGAGTGCTAGGTGTGGTTTTTTCAGGGTCATGAATCATATTGTGATGGCAACTTTATCACGGAACTATTGCTTATAGATGTAACAGCAATATGCGAGGTACTTTGCCGGAGCTTTGCGCTTTCTAGTTTTATCAGAGTATCTTTCCTGGAGGACAGAATTTGTTGAACATCTTTTTGTCCCAACTCTGGCTCCTTTAGGAAGAGAGGGTCAGTCTTTTCAAGTTCTGGATCTGATTCAGCTTGGCAGGCCAGAACAGTCAAATGAAAACTTGACTGACAGGTAACAGTTTTGGTGGTTTAGAGACACACATCCTACCAGAGTGGGCTGGGTTTTTTTTTCATACAGGTTTTGGTTTTTAAGCCTTCCTGCCTGCAATAGCTGAGTCGGCAGCATTTATCTCAAGAATATTTTGGGAGTATTTCTTTAATATCTGCACAAATTTTAACTCTGATTCAAGGATGGATTAATTAGATTCTAGAGTTCAGAGATCAAGCTCTTTGGATCTCATGGGCAAGCTTCATTTGTGAACACAATATCCCCATAACACTATGAGGGGTTTCTTCAAACTATGCTCTAATGTCTACTTTGACTCAATGATAAACTGAAAACACTTTAAAGACAAAAAAAGTGGGGGGCTCTGTGAATTTTGTGAGCACAATACTTAAAGAATACCATGTAGAATTTTAACAAAGTTGACACAGTGTTTCCGTCTGACTTTTGGATAAACTGGTAAGATTTTTAAGGTCAAAGGTCAGAACTTCTTCAAAAGACCACAAATACCGCCCAAGCCTGTCTTGACCCCCACGGTACGCTCCCTGTCCAGAAATTGTGTTTCTAGTGGAGGCTTGCAATTGCCAGGCAGTAGATCTACTTTCATTACTTAAATTTGTCCAGATGGTTAATAACACAGTCATCTGCTGTATAAATAAATAAATTAAACATTTTCTTCATTGCTGTATGATGACTATAAAGTTAAAGACATCCGTTCTCCTTCTGATGAATACAGGCTGAGATGGTCCTCACTATGCCATTATGGCAGAAGTTAAAGTCTTGTCTCAGCATGCCTGTGTGTGTGTTAAATGTGGTCTTGTATAAACATGCCACCATGTTCACACTTTCATTAATCACAGACATGCCCCCCTCTGCTCCTCAGAGAAATGTGAACCATCTCAGTGATGCAGAAAAACAGATGCAGCAGTTTCACCCTGAGTGCGACGTGCTGTCTTACTTTTATCTTCAGTGAGGTAATTTATGAACCTGTTTAAACAATTTAACACCTAAATGTTAAAATATACAAAATGCAGTAGGCCGTTCAAAGTCAGACACTGTGATGAAATTGAACTATTTTGGGTAAACGCTGTCAAAGTAGACATCTAGAAATGTTTTCTCTGCTGGAAACTGACATACGGATTGAATGTTACATTACAAAAGAGCCTGTAAATACATTTTGTAAAGACTTCTCAATGTTTAAATGATTTTGATTAAATGTAATTATAAGGAACAAAATAAATGGAGCAAATTCTGTCAGTTCATGTGTCTCTAATTCTGTGCAGCAGTTCTGTTGGACTGATTTTAGGTATTGAAAGTGACGGCATGTTGCAAGACGCCTTGCTTAAGCAGCTCAACAATCCTACCACATGCCTTTGCCATCAGGAGGTCATGACAGTGTGAATACCTGACAGAAAATGACATGAAATCCAAATTTTTGCACAGATTTGGCTTTTAAAGGCTGTGGTCTTGAGCTTTTGATTAGCTGAAAAAAAACATGATCAAGTTTAAATGCAGTTTTCAATAAACTGCCTGCTCAAATGTTTTTGTCTCTTGCTCTCATTTCTTCTTTATGCATTTAGAAGCTCTAGTTAAAACCTTCTTAAGATCAAACAGTGCAAAATGCAAGTTCTTGCAATTTTTCAACTGGTCTTAAGATTCTGATCGGAAGTGTACAAGTGCAGTGATTCCAGCCACCTCTTTGACCAAGATTAAAGCCTCTGCCCACTTGAAGAGTTTTTACTTAAATTATGTAATTCATAGGTTTAAACAAACCTTTGGTATTTCAAGCTTCTATAGTGGGGATAAAAATTGTTAGGTGTGGTTTAAGGTAAACTGAGGTAAAAAGGAGAGAGTACACATTTTTCACATTACTTACTTGTGCTCATTGTAAATACACACAGTACAAATACATGGTGTGAAAACGGTGCAGGAGACTGAGGTTAAACTGAGCTTTGTGTCACTTTGTGAAGTTGTTTTATGTACTTGCCACCACAGCTGGTAGCTCAAACAATGGCCTTTGTTTTAAACCCCCCCAACACACACATACAACACCACCACCTGCGTATGTACATTGATAATAATGCTGTCAGATTGGTTCAGAAGTAGAAAACATACAAGTGACTTCATAAATACTAAAGTGCCCAGCATTAACACAGGTACAGTTTGTTTTGTACATATAAGCTGTTTTTGGTACATTCTTAATAGATCAGTAGTTCTGAACTTGGTAAACTCCTGCCCCACCATTCATCCATCCATAATCTACGCCCCTTATCCCAGGGTGGCCAGAGATTTAATTGGGCAAGAGGCAGGGTACACCTTTGACTGGTTACCAACCAATCACGGCCTGACCATACAGCAAAGTATATGGACAACATGTAAGTCTTAATTTAAGTGCCTTTTTTTTTTTTTCTTTTAGAAAAAAAGTTGCAAAAGACTAAAAAAGGATGTCAAAAGCGGGTCTTCCCAGCAGCAGGGGGCCATGCCTGCTGCATCATGAACGTGGTGGAAACTGATGTCATGATGAGGACAGTCCATCTGTGAGGCTGTTTTTCTGTTTGTGATGGAGTGAAGGGGCTACAGCATCCTGTGTAGGCATTGTTGCGGTGGATTGCTCACTGCAGATGTGGTGGAGGAAAAAGGATGTGACAATACAACGCTGGAATGAATCATTTCATGTTCCTACAAAGAGAGAGATAGATGCTGGAGTGTGAATGTCTCCTTTGAAACACTTCGCATCACGATTTAGTAAATGTCACTCAATACTTCATAAATGTAATGGAGGCAGATTTTAAAGAACTAATGACCACAATTCAACTGATGTTAAAAAATACAGTGATTTTAAAGTGTTGAGTTCTTTCAAAAAAAATAGCTTTTGATGTAACCACATAAAACAAAAAATTAGCATGACAAAAAACTTCAACATTCATACAATCCGTTATGAACAAGGGTCTTCATGTCATTAGGGTGTTTTGATAGGCTGAAACTTTATTCCACCATTCATTCTCTTTTTTATGTTTGTGTTGGGAGACAAAATTAACCAGTATAAGTATTTGTCACCTGACCACAATTCACTGATATTTCAACATCAGTAATTGACCATGTCAATTAGAGAATCTATTTTTTTTCTTTCTTTTGTCCTTTTCTGCATACTCTAAAAATGCTCAGTATACTGCAACTGTCTTTAAGTAATATTCAGAACAAAGAGGCATTTGTTAAATGTAAGTGTTATGAAGCTGGAAGAAGAAATGGCACTGTAACATCTCTATTTAAAACGATCTAACCATCACAGATTAAGAAGCAGGAGAGAAGAGTATTTTCAATTCAAACCTCAGTTCTCAGAGCCACAGGGGAAATGCTCATGTTAATTATTACTTAAAGCATGTGCAAAACCCCAGTGGTAAATGAACACCTGACCCAGAGCACAGAAAGAGAGAAAAATAAATGGGACGTGTGGCTGAAAAAGTGCTTGTGACAAGCTCTGGACACTGTGATCCTGGTAGAATTATGTGCAAACATTTAAAGAGTGTGAATGCATCATGTCAGGCCTGCAGCTCAGGTTGGACCTCTTTATATAAGCATTGTGTTCTAACAAAGTGGGTATGTGTGTGTGCATTGTATCCTGCATTAGACCCTAATTCAGAACAGCACAGTTTTTTGTCCATCCCCTGTCACTGTGATTTTATGCACAGGCATACGTGCAGCAGCGTGTATGGCAGCAGCAGCATTGTTGTCCATGTGTTCGTCTGTGAGGGTGTATTGTGTCGAGGTATCAATGGCTACTGTGTGCATCTGAAGGCACGCTGTCTGGACAAGGGACACTCACAAAAACTGTGCATGTGTTTGTGTGTTTCTTAAGAAATGAAAGTGGAGGAGTATTTCTGTGGGATCAAACTAAATCAGATACAAAAGGTGCTCATGATGAAACCAACGGGGAAGATGATATTAAGGAACAGGGTCAAGAGGAATGCCTGCAACACTTACTCTTCTCTCCACTGCAGATTGAGCTGCATTGTTCCATTTATTTCAAGCCCTTTGTGTTACTAAAGTATGAGGTCAAGACACTGTCTGAACATCGACATCTGAAAAATTGAACTGTACTCCACCAATTATACAGTAGATAAGCAATCATTATATCTTTTTAAATTTAGTTACAAAAATGTAGGCCTGAGATATGATAAACAATCACTGTTTTGATGTAGCAAAACATATTAAAGCAATACAAGACAAAACTCTGCCATGTGGTTTCAGTTCTAACAGAAAAGTTGATATAACTCTTGGTTATAATCCCTGCAACTACCTTATATCTTTTCATTAATAATTGTGTGGTAAAGTTGTAGATAAAGCAATGACAATTTAAAAAGATCAACAATGAGTCCATGCATATACCCGAATACTTTTAACATGTCTAGCTGCAGGATAGAGCTGGAAAAGTAGACTGAGTTCAATGTAACAGATGGGCCAAGACAGAACAGTCTTGATTAATATAGTTAATATTGAATGAAAAGATAGATGGCAGGTCTACTGTTGTTTAGAGTAAGAAGCACAGAATATTACGATCCCTGACTACAAGATGATCTGTTAAAAAGTTTAGCCTCAATGGGAAGTTAAAATTGAATTATTTTAAGTGTCCTTAAGCAGCATGTGATTAGAAACTTAATTGATGCTGAAACCTGTTTGATTTAGATTCTGTGAGAGTTTTTCTGCAACTTTGACAGTAAAACAAACAAAAAAGATCTAATTCTGAGCATTTTGGACCCCTAATTTGCAGCCATGGTTTTTTTTAACAGGTTTCAGAATTGTTTTATTTTTACAAGAATAACATTTAAGTTTAATTCTAACAAAATTTTGTTACTGTGACAATCATTTGTTACTTCTCATGTTACCATGTAACTAAAAAAAATACATAATAAAATACAGATAGAACATCTGATCCAAATACCCCAGCCCTAGCCTGATGTATGACAGTGTACATTGTTTAAGATTTGTTTAGAGTCAAACTCCACTGTTGCAGAACTTCACGTGTGGCTAGACACACCCATATGTTTGACATGGGTGTGGTGTCACATGTCCTCTGATTTATGTCTTACAAGCCACGCAAACTAGAAATTAATGAACCATCAGCCACAACACAAACTTTGGTAAGCTGAGGCCGTGGCTAATGCAGTTCAGGCTAAAATAATTAAACACAGATCTCAATGGAGGGTGTAAAAAGTAAACTCCCAGCAGACTGGTTGGTTTACAGTTACAATCAGTGTCTCTCTGTGGAGTTTCTATAAGCAGGTACAGTAAAGCATACGTCTCTCTCTCTCTCTCTCTCTCTCTCTCCCTCTCTGTTGAGGTTGTCTGAATGCCAGTGTGTGTGTTGCGGCCTGTCAGCCTGAGATCTGCACAGGAATTCAACCTCTACTGCTGGCTCACCGTTGTGTTTGCATGGGCAAAGATAAGGACATTCAGTGCATTCCTGAAGGGCTGAGGAGCGGGAGAAAACAAGAGACAGAGAGGCAAGTACATGGAGAGGTAGAGAGGGAAGCAGCAGAATGCAACAATGAGTCTGCAAACATAACAACTCAAAGAAATGTACACAAAAACTTCTACCACTGCTCAGAGCTGTAGCGCTGGTTTGTTGTAATCAAACCTGGGAAACCAAATATCTAAGACCACAAGATTATGATTGCGTTAAGTACACACTGTTAAGTCCTTCACACCTTTAGTTGGTTTTAGAAAAAGATAAAACCAGTGGTTAAGTGCTCCCCTCAAGGACAACTTCACATCATGATTCAGCTCCAGATATCTCTTCTTCTCTTTCTGTTTTCAGCCTTTCAAGGTCAACATTGTTACTCCTTTGTACAAAAAGACCTTGGATTGAAAAGCAAAGTGGGAGCAGAATAATCTTGTTTAACTTCTCATCACACCGCCCTGCATAGTGCAGACAAGAATCTGACTTAGCCTTCAGGAAACACTGCAGGTTTTATTCATACAGTTGACCAATTATAGATTTTAATAGGAAAACTTAAATTTGCCCAATTTACTGCTGCTTTGAAAGCCCTGGGCCAAAATTTAACAAGCTCCAGAAGTATTTTTGTAAAGTGGTTTTAAACACTGTTGTATATATGCCCTAATGAAAGCCAAATGTTTTTATGCTCCTGCACTGGTAACAGCAAAACCCCGAGCCATTATGTTTTCTGGTTTTCTAGCTGCAAAGACCAATTCTTCTGAACATGATTACTAAAACACTCTGAGGGATGTTCTTCACTTTCTTCATTTCACTTAAAGTCTGCATTAATGTCATTGTTAACGGCATACCTCATTAAGCGTTTAAGACAAGATATTCTTTTATTATTCCCACAGGGGGAAATTCCAAGTTTACAGCAGCTACAGAATACAAAGAAGAAACTTACAAATGAAAATAAAATAAAATATTTATAAGTAGTATTTACAGAGGTTATGTTCATGTTTGATATATTACTGTTGCAAATTTGAGATGTTAAAAATATAAATATGGTTTATTGCATATGTCAGGGGTTTCATTAAATTTTGAACAAATATCCACTATCTCTTCTCAAATATCCTTTATCGAGGATAATCTGATTAGATTTTGGAGGTCATAATATATAGGTCAGGGTTGTAGAGTCCTGTGATTGTCCTTTACTTGTGAAGGCAAAATCACAAGATCACTGAAAATCATTTTTTTCTAAAGTGAGCACACACATCTACTCTGACTCAAGAATGAAGAGGTTACATTTTAGAGGTCAAAGATGCATTGCAGGTCTTAAATGAAAACAAAGAAAAAGGAGCTACCTTTTTAAAGGACTATTTATCATTTCATTTCAGTTGTTTGCCACTGTAACAAAAAAACATTGAATATCTTGCATTTCATTGAAGTTTACATTTCTGGTATCATGGAAACTTTAATCTTGAGATATCACGTTCACATGAAGGATGAATGGACAGACAAATAAAAAAAGAGGGAAAAAAACAGCAGACATTATTTTTCTATGAAGTGAAGACCAAGTGAGCTTTCTGAATTATTCTCTCTCAGCTTCATGCTTGTTTAAATTCCTGTTGCACTTTTCTCTGTGAGCCTGCTGGTGTGGACGGGTAATGCTGATATCACCACTTCCTCATGCTGCATCACTACTGCTGTGTGAGTGTCAATAATTACTGCATCCTCCCCTCTGTGTCTGCTGCCAACAACACACAGTCTCCTCATGCAGTGCTGCAGCTTGGATACATCCCTCTTCTTCTCCTCCTCCTCCACTGACATCTTCTCACCCAAAAATCTCTCCCTCCTCATCTTTACACCGTTCTCCATGAACCCCCCTGTTCCCTCGTTCACAGATTCATCTATTTGTCTTCTTTTCTCCACAAAGGGCAGTACAAATGTCCAGCATGCAGTTGTTACAGTCACTGATTTGAATTTGCATGGACGGACTTGATCTAAGCTTTGTGGAAATGAGTCTGAGCTGCACATTGAGCCCGTGTCACGCCACAAAGGTCAAAGACATGCAAAGACTCAGGGGACACTTTTTTACCTCCACCACGGAGGTTGTGTTTTTGCCGTCATTTGTCGATTTTGATGAAATTTTCAGAAAATGTTGGTCATGGCACAAGGAGGTGATTCGATTTTTATGGTGATCCAAATATGGATGCAATCCAGGAATTTAATGAAGGGTTTGTTAACAAAGCAAGACAGGGCAGATTTCACATTTCTTTTAAAATAACTCGCCTGCCAATGTTGGAAATGCCTCAGTGGAGGTTTGTGCTCTCGGAGCACTTCTAGCTCTGGTGAAATTTTCTATTTTAGTTTAGAGTTAAGCTACTTTAGAGGGAAGCTTTAATTTTAAATATTATACAACAAAAACTGTGTCTGACAATCTACTTTGATGCATTAAAGGTCTCATGTCCTGCAAAATCAATTTCCTTTGCTTTAAATGTTGTTAGAAGCGGCTAAGGGAGCAGAGAAACATGACATATTTGACTTAACTCTCAGTTCATGGAGAAATGTGCTGTATCTCTTCAAAGAAAATGTCCCATAAAATGCTACACTCTTTACTTCCTCAGTTTTATCATGCAATAGCTATACAGCCTCCTCCTCCATGCGTGTTTTCTGCCCGTCACAGGCGAATGCGACTCTTTGGCCTGTTACCCCTCCTCCCCTCTCCCATTACATGCGTGTGCGTTTGAGCTATCAATCAGCGCAGAGCTTCCCCGCCCCTCCACATCCAAACCTTCCCAGAAAGGAGGAAGAAGCTGCATCTGATCCTCTGCAGAAACCTTTTTTTTTTTAATCAACTCAAATCCTTGCTTAATAGACACCAAATGGTCGAACACCTGGACATAGGACCTTTAAATTTATGTAACACCCCATATGTGCACCATGTTAGGCTACTGGGCAGCTAATACATCAAAATACTGTTACAGTATTTTTGCTTCTTGCCATCTGACTTTTCATTACATGTCTTGCTCTATATTTGTATGTAAATGAAACAACTGAAAAATGTGATCAATGAAGTACTTGTCGATTTACCGACCTTCCTCTACTTATCTATCTACCAACCTATTTTAAGGCGTAATAATGGTGGAGCTTCACGACTACGCAGCTGCAGATATATACCATAAAAAGTCTTATATTTACACTTTTGTCTGATTAATCATTATCTTAAAATTGTTTTAACAGTCATCTGCTCCTTAATGAACAGTTTTGCCTTTTCTCTTCTCCTGAGACCTTTTCTATACATCATTTTTTCCTCATCTCTGTCTTCCTTCTCTTCTGTGTTGACCTGAACAAATCAGGAGACATTTTTATTTATTTCCTCCTAAAATAGAGCATACGACTCCTCAAGGGAAGACACTACAGTAGAGGAGCTCTCGGTCTGATGGTTTTGTTCTTAAAAACAGTTTGAAGGTCTTCAAAATAACACTTCCACTGGTTTGCTTTTCCTTAACTGTATCAGATACAGCTAATGTCTTTTCTGCCTCATTGTAAAGACAGCAGCTCCGAATCAGGTCCTTATTTCCCATCTTTCCTCTCATCCCTTTATCTACTCTTTTAGCCTCACATCTTGTCACCCCTTAACACCTTTCACACTCATATTCCTCTCCTTTTTTATTTTACACATTTCCCCCTACAATCTTTTTCCTCTCTCTAAAAACCTCCTTCTTTTCTTGCTTCTCTGCTCTCAGTTCCCTCTCTTCTTTTAATCTTCCTCTTCTCTTAGACCTCATTCTCTAAATTCACCCTCCTCCCTCTCTCCTTTCTCTGCCCTCATTACCCTCCTTATATTGAACTACCAACTTCTGTTGTACTTCCTCCCTCCTGCCTGTACTCCCCCTCCCCTCCTCTCCCTCTCTCCTTCATCCCTCCTTTCCTCTTCAGTGTTTCAGAGGAACGCCACACAGAGTAGAGCTGGCTTTTAGTTTCAAGGTTCAGAATGTTGATTAGATAAAGAGTTCAATAAAACTGTAAACTGCAGGGAGAGGCTGAGCGCGCTGATAACGCTACACAGCTGCGATTCATGCCACACAGTTCTTCTTATGTTAGAGAGACCCTACAGCACTTAAGCCATCTTAAAGATAACTTTTATTTTCTCTCTTACTTCTCATTATACTCTCTCTAGTGGGCTCTAATTCTCCAATACATCAGATAATTTGCCTCATATGTGTGTTGATTTTGACTTTAGAAGTTCACAATTTTCCCTACCTCTGGTTCAAAAATTCATTTTTGATGACTGCTATGGTATGTTGACAATAACTCGTGTGCAAAAAAACCTTCTAATTTTCATGTACATACAGTTCCTGACAGTGCTGGATTCTCACTCTGTTAGAGCTCCTGCCTCTTTAAGGTCCCCTTCCCCTTGAGGGCCCAGTCTGCTTGGATTGGTTTACAGGTCAACTCTGTGGTAATTAATTGGTCAGTTCAGCACTGCTCAGAAACATGTTGTCTGAATTCAATTTATGGTCTACGCTCTGCAATGGCAGGGTTCCCACTCTTTTCAAGAAATCATTTTCCAGGACTTTTCCAGGACGTTTTCACCCGTTAAAATATTGGTGTGGGAAATTCTCAGGTTAATCTAGCCTTCAAAAAACAAGATTAAAGGTTGATGACCAATATCTTCAGCTAGCTCCACCACATCATATTGAACTTAAGATTTATTTATTTCTTACTCTCGGGCATAAACATTGTCTGCTACCTTTCTTTTTAGTCTGGCTTTTATTTAGTCTTACTATTATAAATGTATGGTTTATACTTATTTTTATCTTTATTTACTCTGCTTTTTTATAAATAGATTTTGATGATTTACTGTTTAGGTAGCCTAAATTTCATTTTGTCATTTTTATTATTTCTTTTTGTCACCATTGTTTTGAGTTTTTATATTTTATTCCTTAACTTGTATTATTTTATCTACATTTTAACTTCACTTCCTATGTTAGATTTTTGGTCACTAACAAGGCAGAAGGAAGAAAAATAATTTTCCAGGACAATTGAAGCTTTCCAGGACATTTTACTTTTTTCCTCATTTTCCATATGTTCGCCATGAATGGAAAATTAGCCAATCATTTTCAAGGTTTTCCAGGTTTTATGGGATGTGTGGGAACCCTCAATGGGCTCGCTACCACAAGCCAATGGGTTAAAACTGATGGTGACACTGGTTGGTCTATTCAGGGCGGCCGGGGGAATGAGATGTTTTAGAGGGAGAGAGGGAGAGGTCTTGATGCAGCAGACTTTCTGTTTTGTACACAAAGGAGCTCTATCATGTGGAGGAGACATGTAAATGCACTAAACGGCATATAAAAACTCTAAAAAGCATGATATGACCTTTAAAAGCACCAGATGAATAAATATGAATGACTTTTGGAAGAAGCAAAGCATTTTGAAACCCTTGTTCTCAGTACATTTTTGTAGCTTTTAACTTTTTTGACCTTTGTTGTCTTCTGAGCTTTATCTGCTGTCATTTCAGTCCCCAGCCTTCATAAAAATAGAGATATGTAGTTTTTGTCGAAGTTTGAATTTCAAATTATTCATCTCAACACCATTATACACTGGCATTAAAAAACAATGACTCATTATGACTCATTTTCAATGTTATTATTAATATTAGAATGACCTCTCTATCAAAGGTTGCTGTTGAAACTGTCAGGATCTGACTTGTTTTGTTATTTTCTATTTTGTTCCCCTCTTAGACCTCCTGGTGTTCCCTGTTTTACTGTCTTGCCCCTGTTTTTGATCCTAGTTAAGTTACCTGTTTTGGTGTCCTGTTTCCCTTGTTTCTCGTTTCCTGTTTTATTCTGAAATCCCTTTGTTCCTCGTGGTGTTTTCCTGCCCTCCCTTCTGTGTGTCTCTAATGATGATGATTCCCTCCACCTGTGTGATTGTTTCACCTGTGCTTGGTGTTCCCCTGTTGTATTTAGTCTCTGCTTTCCCTGTGCTCTTTGTTGGGTCATTCGTCTTCCTCCACACCATGTCTCGTGTGCTCCCTCATGTTCTCCAGAGCTTTTCAGGTAGTTTCTGTTTTTGAGTTTGGCTTTTTGGTGAACTGTTTGGAGCTTCAGTTTTTTGACTTGTTTTGCTGGACTTTGATCCTTTTTAGTTTAAATAAAGCCTTTTTGGTTAATTTTTCTGCAACTGGGTCCTGCATCTTTGTTTTTGTTAGTTTCTTTTGGATTAATTCCTTGACAGAAACCTCCATAATAAAAACTTTTACAACCATAAAGATATGAAGACCCTGTTGAAAACGAGATGCCACATCTTAAGGAGCTGACTGGTAATAAATCTACATTCAGCAGAGACAAATATAAGGAGGACAGGTTTATGATCTGGGCGTCCATGGGTTTGTCGCTATCATAAATTCTTATCTTTAGTCCCTTTGTCTCTGCCTGGATGGATACATCTCTGGATGTATGTTTATGTAGATATGTATATGCATATTTAAATATGTATATGTATATATGCACATATGTGTATCTATAAAATGAAGCGTTAGGCTTCAGCCTGTGTTAAGTGCCTTGAGATAACACTTGCTTTGAATTGGCGCTTTACAAATAATGATTGACTGATTGAAATTGATTGTTAGTACAGAGTTAAATCAGTGCTGTCTATGAGTGTGTCTTTGTGTGAGTGTTTACACCAACATAAGCACTGAAATTGAGAGCAATTTCCAAGGGTATGTACAGTTCAATATGTGTTTAAATTTCAGTAATTGTTCTCACTGGGTGCATACCTGCAGGGCAAGTGTGTATGTGTATGTGTGTGTCCTGTAGGCAAAAGAGGGAGCAGGCTGAGCTGTTTGTTGCCACAACAAATTGCAGGAGACATAACAACAGCTCAGAAGGAGGACACAGCCAAGTTAGAAATGGCCTCTCTCTCCTTTCTCTCACTCTACCTTTTACACACACTGACGCACACACTCGAGCTAGTCATACATCCAGTCAGCCATAGTCATACCCTGTCATGAGACTGAGTGAGCGTTTGTGGGACGCTAGATCATTGTTTGAGTAAAGACTGGGGCCTGTGTGTGTGTGTGTGTGTGTGTGTGTGTGGGTGTGGGTGTGGGTGTGTGGGTGTGTGTGTGTGTGTGTAGCTTGAGGGCTGTGAGGTCAGCGCAGCGCAAACAGGCTGCATGAAAAATGCACTAACAGTACGGCAGAGGTAGGACCCAAGGTTAGATGGGAAACTGTCAGCCAGCAGAACAAATGCTGACTAACTAAAGACTGCTGGTAAAGAAAAAACTCATACAAGATGGTTTCACATTTTCACAGAGGCTGACGGGACACGTTACACTGCTGCAAAATTAAGATCCTTATGACCCCTCCCAGCTCCTCAATAAACCCATGATAGATTAAAGTAGGGGAAGACTAACAAAACCACTCCTGAAAGATAAGCAGAGAGACTTTAACAAGCTTCTTCACAACTCTATTATTTTAAGAATAATAATAATACATTTTATTTAAAAGCACCTTTCACGACACTCAAGGACGCTGTACAAGACTAACAATAAACAACAATAAAATCAGAAATAAAATCAACAATAAAATCATCAAAAGCACAACTGACAATGATACGGTACGGGGAAGAGGGGGTGCATTATTGTTGAACAGAGTATGCAGTCCTTAACAGATGAGGTTTTGAGTCTGGATTTGAAAAGGGACAAAGAGGATTTTAGAAAGATAGATCGTTATAGATTTATAATGGCGGTGTCAGGATTTTGACAGGATTCAAAGAAACATCTTCATCTCACTGTCAATCAATGGTGTCTTCTCAAATGTAAATGTCATCATTACCTCAAGCACCAGACTCTCTTAAGACATTAATCAATACCTGCTTCAATAACACAGACACAAAGTCACAGTTCCATGGCGCCAAATAATGGGTATTTTCTCATTCTGAATTGCAAAAATTAAGACCAAATCCCATATACTGTCAAAACCGAACAAATACACCAACAATGCCATAATCCCCTTTAACACATGCACTAACACACTGAACATTTCTTGAATTTACTTCTGTAAGCTGTGCATATGAAAGCAAACAGTAGATTTTTCACCAAAACTACACTCTAAAAGTTCTCTGCTGGATCAATGGTATTTTCCCCTCCTCTACCCATCTATCAACTGATGGGCAAACTGCTGGAAAACCTGGAAAATTTGAGAAAAATTCAGGGTTGAATTTGTAAAGCTGACGCTGCCATTATAAAACTATAATGATCTATCTTTCTTAATCAATCAATCTATCTACAGTGCCTCACAAATTTATTAGACCATCACTCATTGTAAGGTTTATGCCCTAAATTAACAGCATTGGTATTTCTGTTATGGTTAATACAACAGTATAAATGAAATAAAATAACATTTTTCACGCTAAAATACATTTAATATCGTTGTTCATGATTGCTTAACTTTTAACTTACAAACCCCCCCAGAAAAATAGTAACTCACATTATTTCTTAATTAAGATGTCATATTACATTTATTTAATTTCATTCCTAAACAGAAAAGATATTTTCAGAGGTAGAATGTTATACTTGATTAATTTCTGTCTTCTCAGAGAAGACCTGTGATAAAAGTTGAATTCAGTTTGAAATACATTTCCTCATTTCTGTTTAAAATTGTTAAATGTGGAGAGCTCACTGAAAATGAAAAAGTCTGCATTAAAGCACCTCATGATGCTATATATATATATGTATATATATATATATATATATATATATATATATATATATATATATATATATATATATATATATATATATATATATATGTAATGTATATATATGTATATGTATATATATATATATATATATATATATATATATATATATATATATATATATATATATATATATATATCTATACACATATATAAAATTATATAATGCCGTATGTACGACAAGTAATGGAACTCTTCAATCTTTAGGAAAAATCCAAAGAACTTCAGTTGTGTTCATATTTCTTGTCACTGGGATGGTAGATGTAAACCAGCACATTTGACACTTCTGATAAATATTTTAAAGCAAGACAATTGTTCAGAGTATAAGACCTGATCTCTGACCAGTCAAATAAAGTTCACAATTCCTGAGAAGATGAAAAGCATTTTTACCAGACTGAAAAGTTTAGTCTGACCTGCCCTTTGCCCAGTGAACTTTGGACTTACTCACATCCTGACCTAAGGCCAGGGATGAGGAAGTTCTTCAGCTGACTAGAAGTTTTCATTTCAGGCAGCAGAAACTTTACGTGCCTTTAATATACTATATGAACAATAAACAAAACAGGGGATGACTCATTCTTATGCTGAATTATCCTCCTATAAATCCGCTAAATAAGATACCCATATTCTGTATTTAGGCTATTAGTTTTATGATTAACCAACTAAGTCCTTACTTAACTATTCTGATAAATTCCCATGGCTGCAGCAACATTGTTTTGGTTTCAAGACAGCAGTATTCTGGGAAAATCAACCTCAAGTAATAGGTTTGTCATTGGCATTGATAATGTACTTCATCATCTATTGATAGCCACATGAGCATTACAGAGAGCTAGAGCAAAAAATAACCCTAAATGTAGGCTTTTTGATTTTCATCTCTATACATCAGAACATGTTTACATCCAATAGAGGCTATAGCAGAACTGAGAAATTAATGTAAACTACAAGTTTTAGGAAACTTGGACTCTTGCACAGAGGCCAACATTTTATAGCATCATTTACAACAGCAAAGTCTTTGCCAAAACCCATATTCAGTTATTTTCAAATATTATTGGTGAAATTATTTTCCATCCCAAAATGCTTTGATTTGAGGGGGCAGGAGGCAGCAGGAGGCTATAATGAGCTCTAAACTGATTGGCTGCACAATGTCAAATAGGAGACTTTCAAAACAGTCATGGCATCTGC
The DNA here is from genome assembly GCA_037902135.1 of Cetoscarus ocellatus. Lineage (NCBI taxonomy): Eukaryota > Metazoa > Chordata > Actinopteri > Labriformes > Labridae > Cetoscarus > Cetoscarus ocellatus. The sequence continues at coordinate 28,876 of JBAMNC010000594.1, forward strand.
CTGTGACAAGCAGAAAACACACAAGTAGGTGGAGGCTGTATAGCTATTACATAATAAACCCCATTAAATACAAAAATTGAGTGTTCTGAAGGGCATTTCCTTGAAAGACCAATAGCGCATATCTCCGTTAACTAAGAGCTTAGTTAAACCGTCATGTTCTTCTGCCCCTTAAGCCCCTTCTAACAAGAAAATTGATTTTGCAAGACATGGGACCTTGAAGAAACTCATATTTTTCTCATTTATATGTTAAGAACCAAAATTCCAAACAAAACAGAGATAAGATGGAAACACACCTTCAAGTAAAGAGGTACTAAGGTACTAATTGAAAGGTACTGCATTTATTGCTACATTAGCTTGAAGGATGCTGACATTAATTACATCCAATTTGCTGCTGTTGCTCTAGTGCACTGTTTTCAAATGGAGGTACCAGAAATGGAAGGAAAATAGTCCTAACATCCCAGATCTTCATATTAAATGTGGTACACATCAGTGCAGTCTCTATCACTGTCTATGGGCATGAAGGGTAATCCAAACATTTGGGGATCAGTTCTGCACTTGGTCTCCCAAATCACTTCATTACCTATAACACTAAGTCCTAAGCTGTGTCTTTCTGTTATCTTCCCTGATGACAACTCTGCCTGAAAAAGAGAAAGTGATGGTTTACTTTAGTTTATTTTTACAAGCAAAATGTTAATTTGCCTTCTGCTGGAGAAACATACGTGGCCCCTCACACTGTTGCTGGTGAAGTTGATTGCTAGCCTGGCCCTTGAAAAACTCAACTGTATCGTAAGAAAGAAAGAAGTTGATTTTTTAAGATCTGGGAGGCGTTTTTTTATTACAAGAAGGGATATTGAATAAATATCAGTAGATGTATGATAAGATTAAGACCTGTCTGTATGAAATAACAGTTGGATGTGTGTCTGTTTAAAATTGGTCATATATTGATTTATGATTTATTTCATTTTTCAGTATCATTGGTTGTATTATAGTTAAGATGTAAATGTCTGTTGATGTTAACTTATTTATGGACCTTTTATACACCTTGTGGATTTCATATTTGAAATATATTATTGTTACTTTTTTATATATGTGCACTGCCAAATGTTCTATGTTTTGAGTCAATTGTTCTGTCTAAAAGTATTCGGTATGCTTTGTTAAATGTAAAGATATAAAAAGATTTGCTGACAAAACAGAAGTGAAAAGAAAAGGTGAATAAAAACAAACAGTAATGACAAAAAGGGGGCAGTAGAGAGAGTGTGGAAGATGGTAAACAAGAGAGGTCGACAGAGAGAGAGAGAGAGAGAGAGAGAGAGTAGAAAGATTGGAAAAACGTGTTTCAGCCAGGCTGGACATACCTTAGTACATGTTACGTAACAAGGACATTATGTCTCAATATATACATGTGGGTGTGTGTTAGACCAGAGCAGTACAGGGGATGACTGACAGTCTGCAAAAAAATCTCTGAGAGAATGAAGGGAGACATGCACTGTTGTTGATGGAGGGAGGGAGAGGATTGAGTTTCCTGAACATCTCCCCTCCCTCCCAGAAAGGTCAAAGGTCACAAATGAGCACCCCCATCACACACAGTGTACAGTGAACAGGAAATACAAACCCTGCATCCCTTGAGATTCATTTTCTTAAAGGAACAGTCACAGAGAAATGCTTTCTTCCCCTCTCCTTCACACACACACACAAACAGTGAGTATGCCTATTAACACCCCTTCACCCCGTCCCATCTCAAACACTCTCATTTGACCTCTGACCTTCTCTCCATCAAGTCATATTGCACACACACATACACACTGTATCGCTCTTACACCCTCACACTTGATGGTGGGTTAAGTGGGTGAGTGTCCCTTTCTATCACCAATAACAGCTACAGATACAGAATAACTCTGCTTTTTTCTCAATGGATGATAAAGGCTTGATGCCCCAGAGGAAGGGGAGGCACAGACAGCACATGTATTGGGGCTGACACCCTCTAACACACATGCACACACATTCAAACGGGCGTCCTGTCTCAGTCAAGATGGAATCTATTATCCCTTTGTCTCCCTGCAGCTTCTGGAGGGAACTGAGGCCAAGGCAGAGGGAGGGTGAAGCGAGCTTCAAATTTAGTGGGTTTGTGTGCAAGCATCTGTGTGTGACAAAGGACTGGTGAGTAAAACAATGCCAAACGGGAAGAAAAGGTAACAGTCACATGCTTTCTTGTAAGTTTGACAAAACCTCCCCCGAAATCGCTTTGAATAGTGGGCACATGTTCCTCTAAGGGAAGACATTCTTTCTCATAGATGAAAAAGAGGGAGGGGGCTCAGGGGGCATGGCAGAGGAAGTGCACAGAAATGAAGGTCAAAGCAAAACAGTCTGATGATAGGATGAGTGTCATTGCTTTTCTATCAATGCAAAATGTGGTCTGACATACAGTATCCACGAAATCAACAATAGAGCAGAGTAGAACTTATGCTCTTTTATAATCAAACCCTGGCATCATGCAGAAATTGCACTCAGGGGCTGGTAAACATCTGGGTAAAACTGGTGTGTGGGAAATTGATGATCTGCATTACAATTTGCAGTTTCCCCTGAAAGTTTGGAACATTTTGACGAGTTTAAGCATGTGAATAAGACTGGGGGAGCTGAAGATGACGGGTAGCAGACTACTTGGGATGAAACAATCTCAACAAAATATTGAACCATTTGGTATGAAGACAATGGTTCAATCTGTAAGTATGAATTGTGGTACTATTGGTTCTGAGTACAAAACTTAAGGTAAGTTTAAAATGTAAAAGTATTAAAAGTATCTCAAATGATGACAACTCCCACCCTTTGCACAGTAACTTTCAGCTTCCTCCTTTTTCAGTCCTAAAGTGTAGAACCAAAAGGTTAAAACAGTTTTGATACAGCTGCTGTCACTGAGCTAAATAAGCTGCAGCGATATTTGCACAAAAATAATTATTACTTTACTAATGCATGCAAGTTCCCATCTGTTTTAACATGTTGCTGACATGTAATTTTTAATTATTTTATGAGGTGATATCTCTCTTTTTGCCCTGATTTTTCAGAATCTTACACACTTTATCATTTCATCATTTTAAGGTTTTAATGTTTTCATGGTTTTAATCAGTGTTTGTTTTTTAATTATGAGTTAGTATATTTAAATTTCCCCTCTGTTGTGCTGCTCTGTGTTACGTCAGTTTTGTGATTTGTGTGTTAAAATGGATGTCTCTACCTCTATGGATTCAACACAAATTTACATCCGGGTTCAAATAAAGTAACCTAAACCTTAACCTTGAATATTTTTCATGCATTATAGCCTATTTCCCTACAGATTTTCTGTTGAGTTGTGCCTGTGAGTTAGTAAGCAGAGGTGAGGAAACTCCTGCTGCAAGTAGCAATGCCCAAAAGTTAGTCCATGATATACTAATTGTTTGTGAGGAGAGGCTGCAATATGACGGAGCACCTGTCTTCTAATCCATGGAGAGAGTAAGGATGATGGTTTAACATTTGCATGGACCTGAAAACCAATAACATGTAAGCTGATCAATATACCTACCAAGTCTTTTCAGTTCTGTGTCATAGCTTCTTTTATTAAAGATCCCATGTCCTGCAAAATCAATTCTGTACTTTTAATGTTATTAAAAAGGGGCTTAGGGAACAGAAGAACATGACATATTTGACTAAACTCTCAGTTCTTGGAGAAATGTGCTATGCCTCTTTAAAGAAAATGCCCTTCAAAACACTCAATGTTTGTACTTCCTGTGGTTTACACTGTAATAGCTATACAGTCTGCCCCTACATGTGTGTATTCTGCTCATCACAGGCAGTTGCCATGACTGTTTTGAAAGTCCTCTCCACAGCCTGTAACCCCTTTCTCCCCCCTCCCATCATAGTCTCTCCACCCTTTCAGATACGAGTGTTTCCAATGGAGAGGGGAAAAGAGCTGCCTCTGATCTTCTACAGAGACAACATTTTTAATCTTCTATTCAACTTAAATTCCTTGCTTAACAGACACCCCAGAAATGATGTGAACAGTCAAACACACCAAGTCATGGGACCTTTCAGTCACTGGTGCACAAACATCCATCAGTCCCTGGCCTGCAGGGGGAACAAACTCCAAACACATTAGTATTGAACATCAAATAAAACCAAAATGCCGTACCTTTCTAAAGAGGGCGTGAATAAAGAACACTGGTGGCTCCATATGGGACTCATAACATACTGGCTGACTCATCTGCTCAAAATGGCCTTGAAAAGCATACCCAAACATAAGCTCTGTGGTGAAAAAAATTATCACTTTTTAAATCCCTGCTGAGGTCAGCAGGATGACCTTATTAAACAGTAACATTATGATGCATTCAGTCAGCTCAGAATATACAGTTAGATGAATAAAAAAGATGCCATTTTGATGCGTATGAACAAAATTTCAAGGAAAAGAAAATGTATTTTTTGTCTAAGAGTCTGAAAAAATAGATCTATTGAAAGTTTTAATTTGTTTGTAACAGATGGAGCACTCAAATGAGTTAATAAAAAGCTAAACTTTGTGGGTGAGACATGCTTGGGGTTGGTATTGATTGCAGAGTGTGAATGCAACCAAAAGAAAGTTAATAAGTAAAAAGGAGAGAGCTTTCTCTTAGGTCGCTGACTGGGCCTGTGCTAAAATAAATGATTAATGTGTTTGTTCCACTGAACATTCTTTGAACTAAAACTGGATAATACGAGGATGATTTATAAGAGAAAATTTAAAGACAGAGAAAAATGGAAAATGTTCCTGCAGAGTAAATAGAGAAATATAACAGGCAGGTAGAGGCTGAGATAGACATCATCTAGTTTCTATCCAAATGTGAAATCAAAGTTTATTTAAAAAAAAGTAATGAAAATAAGTGCAAACTTATGTCAGTTTTTTAAAGCATCTTTATACGTTTAGCCTGAGCTGGGTTAGCTTGCTGGGAAAATAAGAAATCTTTAACACTGTTTAAAGATCTTTTTTGATAAGTATCACTTAGCTTTCATGTGTTGGAGAGATTATTGTTTTTGGCATTGTGCCTCTATTTTGGAACAGACAGAAGCAAAGCTGACAGGAAATGCAGAGAGATTTCCAGACCAGATCAAGGCACGGACCTTGCAGTTACATGGTATGCATCCTAACTACTCAGCCTCTGGACATCCCCTGTAAGGACATGTTTTCTTCTATTTTTGAAGACTTTCCATGACCTGAAACCCTATTTCTCTTTCTATTTTACACAATCTTAGACTTGAAACAGGGGCTCTGAAAGTAAACACAAAAATATGATAACAAAACCAAACTTCAACAAGTTTCAGCTGGAGGGTCGCAGGAGGTCAAAGTCTGGCATTGTTCAGGGCGAGTGTGCGTTAATGTGAGTGTGTTGTATATATATTGTGTATGACACACAGCTATGTGGAGCCGTGTCTGGTTACCCTCCTGCTAAAGGGAACACCTCGCTGCTATGTCTGTCAACATGTTTCTATCAGAGTGATGCAGTCAGACCTTATAAGGCTGTGCGGCTGCTAAAGAGCTACTTAAGAGAAAGAAAAGGAGAGGAAGAGGGACAGATGGGGAATAAAACTGACAAGGAACCAAGGACAGAAAGAGGAGAAGAGAAGAACTGAGGTGTGTAGAAACCAGGGAGGGCAGAGTGAAAAGGTAAAACTTTAAGAGTTTGACAGAGGGAGAGGGAGAGAGAAGAGACCAAGGAAAAGGTGCCAAGAGGCTGCATGCTTTCCTCTCTCTCACCTCATTACTCATCCAGGTTCTCACTCCCTTAGTCCTCACCCCCTTTTCGCCCCTTACCCTATTTCCCTTCTTCACTCTCTCTGTCTTTCTTTTTTCCTGGATCCATGAAAACAGAGGGTTTAAGCCACACTGAGACAACTAACTCCAAATTGCTCATTACTGCATGAAGACAAACGTAGTCTCTTTAGATTGAAATAAAAACAGAAATCATCTTTTAACACCCCCAACACCCCCCCCCCCACACACACACCTTAAAAAAGGGTAAATCTTAACTTAACATACTTTTACTGACCTTAATTGTCCTTGAATGTCAGCAGAGAGTATGTCATGAATAATTACACTAAGATATTCATGTGATGTCAGTACTTACTGCATGCTTTATTAAATCAAACTTATAGAGGCATTAACAATTCTGTTGTAGAATTTTTTTCTTAATGATATGCTTCTGATTGTTAGTCTGTCATTCAGGTAAAATGCTTCGTTAAGCCCAATCAGGCCAAAGTTTTGACGAGATGAGATGAATTTTGCAACTGCTTGCAAACTTTACAAATTGGATCGCAGGAACCATCATCAGCCAGTCTGATCTGAGCTGCAACGTAAGCTGCAACTGTCTGAATAAGTCGTGCTGTATCACAAATCTTTGGTCTGAACTAAAATCGATACACTCTTTGTTGTTTTAAAAGGCTTTGTGCTGCTCATTATATTTCTTTTTAAACTTTAAAAGTTCAATATGTGATTGATTATAAATTGTTTAAAGAGGATTATGTAGTAAATTGTCTCCTGTCAACAATGTATTTTCTTTCTGGGGCTGCTTTTCTTTAAAACAATTTTTTTTTTTTTTTTCCTCTGAAGTGGTTTCTCATAAAAGTTAACAGAAGTTAGTGGAAGTTAAGTTAACATCTAGCTGCAACATTTAAAACATTTTTCATTTGGTTCAGTTAGCTTTCACACTGCATTTTTTCCAGGCAGATTCAACTCTGTGAAACGTTGAGAAGTGTAGCCAGCTGCCATCAGTACAGGCTGTAGCTGTGGTCAGTACTCCAGACATCTGGTCTATTGCTGCATCATGATCCAATGAGGAAGGCAACAAGTCGTGTGGAGCAGTTTGGAAGTATTTAGTAGTAAAAGCAAAGACAAAGTTATATTCAGGCTACATCAGATAAAACTGGCATATTGGCAACAAGGTGTGCAATCACATTTAGCACAGACTTGTACACTTAAACCTGCAAAGACAAGCAGAGGCTGGCAGTCCAAGCAATAACGTTAGCCACAATCCGCTAACCTATTTGTTCACAAACACTACATTAGTTTGCTTACAGTTATTGATTCTGAAATATCAGGCCAGAGTCTACCCAAAATGTTCGCTTTTATGGCACATTTACCTTCTTTGATCCTTGTTAGGCTTGGATGGCATCCTTACCTATGGCAAACTGGACTCTAGTGAACTTGGAATCAATTTGAGCTTGTTTATTTTGGTCCATGCCAAAAGTTTGTCTTTCACATCAACCCAAACCAAACAAACTATCTAATGAAAAAAAAAAAAAAAAAAAAAAACAGAACTGAAATATGATTCTTTGTCATATCCACACCAAAACGCTAGTCAGTGGTGGGATTGTTTTTCGGACATGGCATGCTCATTCTTGTTTGTGTAAAAGGAACCATGGTGACAGAAACTGAGTTCTAAAATGCCTAAAGAAAGAACTGATAAAAACAAGCAGCAGTTCATTATTCGGTAATTCTTGCAAGAAAGATAAGAGATACAACATCAGTTGAGATTTATAACAGCTTAATCAGTTAAGACAAACATTTTTAGTGCTCTTTGGCCACAGAATGAGACATGAATGAGAAAACAGACCTTTAATATAACTACAATTAAATTAAATTCATGTCTTCTGTTGCATGTTATACGGCCATCTATCACATTATCATGCCTGCAACAACCTCTGAGACTGACCGTTAGCCCAGTGCCCTGCAAGACACACAGTCCACATTGTTTTGCCATGTAGTTACCTTTTGAGAGATGTGCACACCAGGACATACTATAGCCCTCTGCTTCAATCAGGGCAACGCAAACCAGTGTAGGTTATGTCAAGCATAAATCAGCGTTAGACCACACATGTTTGGTGCGAAAGTGACCCATGGCAACATTTTTAAAACGTCTCTTATCAGTGGGGTATCGGAGGTGATGTTTTTGTCCACTAGGGAAAAATATGCCTTTGAAATGAAACTTTTAAACTATTCACTGTTCAGACCACAATGTTACTGCCTGCAGCTCAAGGTCCAACAATTAGGGCTCTGATCGGAGACAACGCTAAGATAAACATGAGTCTGCGTTACAAGCCATTTCTTGAAAGAAGAACTCCCAGAATTTTATTTGTTATTCTTTTTATTTTCATGCTCTGAACATCTGTCTCTTCCACAAAGCAACACTGCCAACGCACACCCCCTTCTCCTGCACTGCACAGCCTGCTGCCTCTGTTGACTAATGGAGATCAGCTCTGTCCATCTTTCAGCCTCTTCCACTTCACATTAGAAGCGTTACATGAGAAACTTCAGCAGGAGCAGACAGAAGCCATGGTAAGGGGATACATTCTTGAGCAGGAAATTGTATTTAGGGAAATGGCTGCTTCCTGTTTTTTTGTTCAAACCAGCTGATCCAGGAGCTCAAATGAAATTGACTCAAAAACAGCAGCCGCTGATAGACATGCAGTTTTAGCAAACACATCTGTGTACAGATCCTTACTAAAACTACTATAATACGGGCAGCTTACTCTTCTAAATTAACAGCTGCTGATCCTTGTAACGTTTTCAATTGCTCCCATGCACTAAGAAGCATTAGAAAATAAAGTTTATCTTAACAGCACTGAAAGCCCGTTGGAGACATAAAAGGGTCAAATATCAATTCACTAAGGACACTTCAAACCTGTTTTTACCAGACGTTCACTGAAATACTTGTGTTTTGATTGAATATGGAGATTGTGTGGGTTGACTCATGGCATAGTTTCATCTCCATCTGTGGTGTTATCTCTGTACCTTGATGTCAAAGTTGCAGTCAAAGCGCTTGATGAGGACGATGAAAGCACCCGTCAAGTTGTCCCTCGGAGGAGGCTCAATAGGCTCGCATGCATTCTCTGGCCGTGCTCCAATCAGAAAGCCCTGCAGGGGTGACATCATAAGTTATGACGTGAAGACAGAAATACACAATAGCCAGGTCCAAGAAAATGTCATGTGGATGAGTCAAACAAGCAACAAGATGTCAAAAAATATAAGTTATGCTAAATCGGTGTAAATTAAGTAAAAATCCTTGACTTTACCAACTGTTTTCTAGAACATTATGCAATGATATATGTGCAGACAGAGATTTGGACATGTTGTTACGCATATACTATATTTCTGCTAATAGAGACTGGTATTCAAATTGCGACCCAGGCCTGTGTTACAAAAAGGGAGTGGTCGACCCAAAAAAAATTAAGGCCGGCTTGAATTTCATTGCAGGGATATCATCATCTTTTTTTTTACTGCATAGCTTTAATGGCTTTTCAACAACTGTCTTTTTTAAAAGGCACAGCTTTTCTTTCCTTTAGGGTAGTCATACCAGATGCCAGTCTGCATCTCAAAGTGCTTCTAAATTGAGAAAAGAAAACAAATCAGAGAGTTTTTAACCTACAAAAACAAGAAGAGGAACAGCTCAATTTGAGATAAATGGAGACTTCACTCTTCTAACAAAAAATCAGTATCTGCAGTCTTTCAGAAATATCGGAATATACATGATATCAGGCAAAAATCCAATATTGTGTATTCCTATAGAATCATATCAAAGTCTATGATTCTGGTATAACGACAACCATTTGAATTTTCGTTAATGAATGAAAAAAAAACTATGAAATATGTTGAGCACCACTATTTTCCTAAACATGATGTTTGGTCCATATTGTCTAAATGTTTTCCACTCAAAATTATGTTTTTATTTGACCATAAAGAACTACATTTTTCCATTAACAAAAACTGAGTTTACCATGAAAAACTCAACCATTTTATTTCCTATCTCCTTTCCCCTGCTCTTCGCTGTTTCCCGTCTTAGTCGCATTTCCAAACAGCAGCTTTTGAAGAAACTGATGAGAGGCTGATAGTGAGAGGAGATGGTGAGACAGAGAGGCTGGCAGAGTGATAAAGGGAAGGAAGAAGGAAGACACAAACATGGAGGCAGAGGGAATCAGATACCCGCTGTAATGTAGACGAAAGAAGGAAAAAAGGATCAGCGAGGACAAAAATAGAAAGGTGAAAACAAAAACAGCAGACAGACAAGAAGGAGAAAAGGAGCAGAGCAAGAAAAAAATGAAAGAAAAACACAGCAGAGACCAGGGAGGGAGCTGATGTGATATACCTGCTGCTCTTATGCAACTGTAACTAACACCATTGTGTGTGTGTGCATATGCATGTGTGTCTAAGAGGCAGGGTGTTAGACAGGAAGTGCAGCCTGCTGAGGGACTCTGGGACTTTACCGCCACTTTCAGCTCTCTCTCTCTTTTGCTCTTTTATCCTCTTGAAGCCATAGCATTTAAAACAACATGAGCATAAAGGAGAGTCAGCACTTCCTCTCTCTCTCTCTAACACACACAATGTCTGAAACTCTGAGAGCAGCCAACAGCTTCTTTAAGAGTGAATGGCTGCAGTGACACATCGCATCTATTCACAAACACAACCATACGACACAATAGTGAAGGCCAAGTCACATCCGAATGGTTCAGCTTTAAAAACAACTGACGTATAAATCTGCAGGAGAAACATGTGAGGAATCTACCGCCACAGTCACCTCTGGGTGCCTCCTTCCTGCCCTGCTGCTACATGACATCACTGTGCTACTGCCTCAAATTCCTCCTCCTGGCTTGGAAACTAGAGACAACGGCGCCATCTGTTGGATAAGGAACAACACCTGAAAATGCACAACACCTGACAAAAATGCAGACAAAAGGGTGGACAGTGAATAACAGGAAATGACAGAGAAGGGAGGGGAACTCCTGAGAACAGACGAAAAGATGAAGCACTGTCTGCACAAAGACAATTCTCTAAATGTTGAAATACTTAATATTCCTCCATAACCCTCAAAATTCTCAAGGTAGTGTCTGCTATGTTTTGCTACTTTATTTTTTTCTTTTATAAAGATTATTTGGGGGGGCATTTTGTGCCTTTATTGTGAGGAGAAAGTGACAGCAAATAGGCTTGTGAAGGGGGGCGAGAGAGTAGGGGCCACGGGCTGAATTCGAACCTGGGCTGGCAGAAGCATGTATATGAGAAGTGCCTGGTTGCTTACCACTCCGCCAAACCAGCACCCCTGCTGTCTTAATATTTTTGTTTTTGTCAAAAATGCAGATGTCTGACATCATTATTTTTCAACAGAAACTATAACAAGACACTCTGCATAGACCTACTATATAAGTCTAGTAGACATAACAAAATTACAATGGGGTTCTTTTTTGGCTGACTTAGCCAGTTTCATTCCTCACACCTGAACAGTTTGTCTCTTTTATCATAAAGGTTGTTACCTCTAAAGGTTTATATGTAAGGTTTTGATTCTTTAACAAGATTTTACCTTTATCTCTGCCTAAAGTCTGAGGAGACTTCCTCCTTCCCTGTGACATTTAGCCCTCTTTGTGCAAAAGTTTAAAAGACCATTTCAACATCACATGCTAGATGAAGTAAGTGTACTTACTTCTGTAATTTTACAAACCTTGACACCTTTATCCAGGAACAATGCAGTACAATAATGTAGCAGTAATGTAGTAATGTAGTTTATTCAATAATTAATCATTTTTCATAATGTGCTGTGGTTTATCAAATGAAAAAAATGCACAGAAACCTTCACAAAATTCAGCTCATGTTTTGGCATGATATACTATTGGCACATTTAAAAGGGTGGTTCAGGATGTAAGCAGCAGACACAAATTCAAAACGGGTACAACTGATATTTCTACATAGTCAACACAAATGTTTTCAAAAACTTTTAACTGGGATTGATGTCTCAGTCTTACATCTTTGGACAACATCGACACTTTTCCTCTTTAAATGGTAATTATACATATCCAGAGAGAAGGTGACAGAGAAAAGTAAAACTTCAAAAAACTGTACTGTGCTGTGGAATGGGAGCCAATTTTCTGTCCTTCCTTGAGTTTTATGCCATTTTTCTGCCTTTCCTGCGTATGGACTCCACTCCGTTAGGCCGAATTTAAACAAGTCCCCTTTCTTTTGCTTCTTTATTAAAAAAAAAAGTTCATTATATGCATTGCAGTGTCATTTAACTATGGTATGAAAATCGAACACTCCAACACAGCAGCAGTTCATTTGGTTAATTCAATTCCCAAACCCCAAACCCTAAAACCCTGTTAACCCTTTTGGGCTTGTGTACCTAAAAGTTCCTTGGCATAATTTATACACAAAGGTTCTATGAAAATGTTTGGTGTCTGGCATATTAAAGTCAACAGGTTTAAAAACAAAGAATAATAATTATGTCTGCATAACATGCAAATGTTATATCAGGGTCATTGTGTCTTTTTTATGTTTTCTGTTAAATATATGTATATATGTATATATATATATATATATATATATATATATATATATATATATATATATATATATATATATATATATGTATATATATATATATATATATATATATATATGTATATATATATGTGTGTATATATATATATATATATATATATATATATATATATATATATATATATATATATATGTATATATATATATATATATATATATGTATATATATATGTGTATATATATATATATATATATATATATATATATATATATATATATATATATATATATTCAACTTGCAATTATAAGGGATTGAACAGTAAAATCTATTTCTTACAATTTTGTTCAAAAGAAGATTTATCCGTTTTCTGATTGAAATATTGGCACTTTAGCAATAAAATAGTAAAAACTGCCGTTTTGCTTTTTGTAAATGTATCTGTGATAAACTTAGTGATGGGAATTGAAAAACAATTCCAGTTGAGAGTTATTATGAAATAACTTAAGGAATAGATATCGTAAGTTTTTATGCTTAACAATGGATGCCTTGGAAGTCAAGGACGTCAAGCTCTCTTCAGAGGCAGGCAGCATGAATGACACCAACAAAGTCAGAGATGTGATAATGGCAGACAGGACAAAGAAGCAACTGAAAGTGTGGATTAATTTTACACAGTACAATGTTGGCCAGAACCACATCCAGTTTCAGAGTCTCTGTAACTTCAGGGAAGGTTAGTAACACCAGCAACTTGCTAAAGCATTGATCTATGCCGAACAGCATTACATATTAAGCATACCATGTGTCTGACACTGTTGACCCTAAAACCTGTATAGGTCTATCTTTTTCCACACAGAAAAGCTACTGGAAAGTTAAGAGAATCGATAAAGAATAGGACTGTTAAGTACCATAGGTAGTGGCATTGGTATCAATAAAATCATATCAATTTCCATCCCTAGTTAAATTTGTAATTTGACAATATAGTATCAGTAAATATCAAACAAGTCAAGAAATTCGACATAGTATTTGTATGGTGCTGCAATTGGTGGTTTACACACCATTTCTCGGCCAGGGATGGGCAACAGGCTGCTTGGGAGCCACATGCAGCCCTTCCTACTGCCTCATTGCTGCTTCTCAGTATTTTTAAAATATCAAAAAATGTACATACATGAGGTAAATGAGACTGAATCTTCCTAAAAAACATTGAAAATAGCAAGTAGCTATTTTCCATCATTAATTCTTATGTAAAAGTTCTACCTGTTTAATTTGCTGAAGGTCAAACATGTTATTATTATAACCCAATCTTAAAAAACTCCTGCCATTAATTTCTGCCATTTGTTCTAGAACAAATGGCAGAAATTACCCATGTATTTGTAAGTCCAACTAAAGTCCATTTATGCAAGTTTCCTCTTTTGTGTAACGCACACAAAGTCTCATTTATTTTATTGGTTCCTTGTTTTCTTTTATTTTGATCTTTATGTTGGATTAAATTGTGTATTTGGAAAAAATATCTGTCAAAGTAAGCCATCTCTTCAAGCAGCTGCAAGTACTGCCTATGATCTTTGTTGAGTTTAAAAGCACAAATGTGCTACATTGGAAACAGATTTCTTCTAAACATTTGTTGAGAAGTTTATAGAGTTGTTTTCTTGAAGATTTATTGTTCAGCAGCAAGTCTTTAAAGCTTTTTTCTTGTTATTTAGCAGCTGTGTTCTTCTGATACAAGACTGAAGTACCAACAAACTCAGAGGGATTGCCTCTGCTGTCGTAGAACTTGCGCAGGAGGAGGAGATTGGGGATTTCTCTGGTGGACTTTTCCAAATAACTACACAGTGGTCACACTAAATCCTATCACTAGAAATCTCAAAACAGGGCTTGTTTGCAGGGAGTTTGGAAGTGACACAGGTATTAATATCTTGCTGGAGACTGACTGGGGCCTCGAGTAAGCAGATTAAAGCTTGCTTGAATCCTTTGCTCATGTGCAGATGACTGTAAACGTCCTAAATTATCTTACAATTTGGAGCTAATGCAAAGCAACAACAGGAAATGGATGAAGCCATGGAGCTCACATTCAGACACAGACCCACTTTAATTTTGCTTTGCTCTCTGAATACTTTATATTTCTGCACTGGGCTGCACCAGCTGATGTAGAGTCAGCATAGGTTGCAGGTCCCATAGTTTACACTTTTTAAACAGCTTCCAGATGTTTGCAGAAAATATTCCTGGGGTCTCTGGCCAAAAATCTACTCAGATATCAACTTCTGACATGCCCTTAAACCTCTCTAATTCAGTCCTGCTCAGAACAGGTTGTTGTAGGGTAGATGCTAATGAGCCACATCCAAAATCGCCCCTTTCAAGAAGTGGATGCGGCTTCAGTTTTCCAGCATTATGCTCTACTGGTTACACAGATATGCCTAAACATTCTTCTTCCACTGACTCGAGCCACCTGCGGGCTTAAATAACACCTGGTTAAGGGAGTGTCTCCCATTTAGGGGCGGCTGCACATCCAATAATAACATCATTAGGGGGAAATTTTCAAGCGGATTTTTGGGGCACACCTTCTTTGAAAAGTGAAGCATGTAACGGGGGAGAGGAGGGTTTTCTCTAGCTTTTGTTTGTATACCTGCTTGAGGTTTCCTTGAACAAATGTCTATTTATATTTTGCCTAAATTAAGTTATCTGTGCCATTGTAATACCTCATGTTGATGACAATTTCCCAGCCTGATGTCACTGCTGTCATTTTGAAATGGCTTTATATTAATAGTGGAGGCTCACTTCTTGCTGTTATGACTTTGCTTGAGGAAAGTTATGTGGACCCTCTTAGTGATATGATGTTGGATGAGTAAAGACAGGATCTGATGAAGTACACTGGGGGCTTCGTGATGTTTGACTTACTAGCTTTCATTCGCTTCATCTAGCTTCAATAAAGGGCAGGGGTGTCCAAACTTTTTTTCACTGAGGGCTACAAACAAAAGATATTAGGCTGAGTGGGCCACTTTCATAAACACATACCCTAGGTGTGTTAGAGTTAGTAAAACTAATCCAATGTAGGCTAAGTTATGCTTAATTAAATAAAACTTAAAGAAAGAAGACAGTCTACATCCCAGCTTTCTATTGCTTCTATAGATTATTAAGTCAAACAGTCGATCATTGTTAAAGATTTTTGGGTGGCCAATCAGATTTCAGGGGACCCCGGTCAGCACATTCCCCTCTATGTAGTAGAAAAGGGACACTGCAGCTCATCCCCACCTTCAGACTCAAAACAAGAGCAAACTGCTCAAAATTTCTAAATTTCACAGAAATGTTGGTGCTTGTTGCTGTTTGGCACAACATTCTTTATAAATCAGATAAAAAAAAAAAAAACAGAGAAAATTGTGAAGTTAATAAGGGAATTTCAAAATGATTTTGTAACTTGTAATCAGTCCATCTTGAATCTTCAGTCAAGTACAAGCTTCAAGTTCTATTATTTTTTTGTACATTGGTTCGGGCCAACAGAACGTGGACCGTGGGCTGCAGCTGGCACTTGGGCCATAGTTTGGACACCCCTGATCTAGGGGGAACACAGCAAAGCACAGCAAAAGAAAACGCCATGAGACACAGAGACTGAGTCAATGTTACTTTTTTGGACACATTAAATATAATGTAGATTTATATTCCACATTCTTCACCAGACCAACTGAGCCCACTGCTGAGGACAACCCACACTGTGAGCCCAAAAGGAGAATTAGTTGACAGCAGCACTGACGAGGTGAGTCAAAAACACAAGCCCCAAAGAAAAGATGGCTTTTTTACATTTGGATATGTTAGAACAGACAGCTGGCATTGACAGGCTCAAGCATCATCTGCTGTAGACAGAAATCGTAGGTTCATTATAATTATTTTACCAAAAACTGGCACAAATGACTCACACAGATGCATTCAATGACTATACAAGCGCCTCATTTCCATAATAAACCATCTAAAAAAAACAAGAAAAACCCATATATTACTTTTTGTGCCAATGTTTCACTTCTTGTATAGTAGATTTGTATAAAAGCATTTTCGAGCAGACAGCTGGCTTGATAGCGTGCTGAGAATGATTATTGTTTTGTTTCCACAAAGCTGACCTTCAACTGTGGTTTTGAGAGCAAAACACCATAACAAAAAAGAAAAGGCAACAACACCGCAAAAAAATGGACAAATATCAAAAACAAATCCCAGAACAACAAAAAGGTCAACAACAAAACAGGAACAAAACAGCCAAGAACAGAACTTGACAAACTTCAAGAACACAACAAACAAAAACTATAGTAGCAGACCACAAAATACAATGAAAACGTAATTGATGTTGTGTTTTCATAATTGTGTTTTAGTTTTGCTGTTATCATTCTCATTTGTTTTGTGATTTTATATTTGACTTTGTGTTTTTTAAGGTGTTAAATTGTTATATTTGGTAATGATTACTTCGTTGATATGATGCTTTCTTTTTTGGAGCTGCAAAAAAGAGTGTTATGTTGTAGTCTGTTGTATTTTTATTTTTGTTTGTTTTACCCATTCTTTTAGTGCATTTGCTTATTTTATGACTTTCCATTGTTTTGTTTTCACATTTGTTGTCATGCTTTACATCTGTTGCTGTGTTTTTGATTTGCTGTATGATAGTTTTTTTATTTTTACTTATTTAATATATTTTCTTTGTGAATTGTTTTTGTATTTTGCCCTTAAGGCCAACCAGGGCCCTATGGCAAAAACAGAGTTAGTTAGGGTGAGGGTAAGATGTGAAATTTTCTTCATGGACATCAATTCACTCCTTATAAAACACCAATTCATCTGGAAAATTCTTGGTCATTGGTAAAGCAAGGTATCCTGAAGAGTGTGCTCAGTAACGCTGAACACTTCTGATTGTTAGAGGGCCTATAGGATATGGTCGAATACTGTACAATAGACAAACATATGATAGATTGACTGATGACAAGCCAAGATAGTATTCAGCAAAATAAAATCATTAAAAAGCCATGACCTTTTTAAATGTCAATGAACTATTTAAGGGACTGCAATGGAAAAACAAAGCAAAGAGGCAAAAGAAACCTTTAAGTTTCTTGAAAAGAGATTTCCAGGACTTAAAATTATAAAGCCAAGGGAACTAGGGAGCCTTCAGAGGCGTTACAGGCTTTCCAAAATATCTAAATTGTAACTCACATTTCTTTCACTTTGAACAATACTTATGACAAATAAATCCCCAGAACAATCTTACAAGCATTGTCCAGATACATTCTATACTTCATTTCTTTATTTTGATTTTGTCAGTGGATCACAATTTGGCTGTTTAATTAGTTACTGAAGATCCATGACCACTTAAAGAAGCTAAGATGAAAGTTAGCAAGGCAACCTTTAACTTGAATTACTCTGTTAAAACTTCATGACTGACCAGATTAATTCACAACAAAATTGAACGAGAGATATCCTTCAATGTAGAACCCATACAGGAACAAGCACGTCATATAAAGAAGTGCCCTCTCAAAGCTGCCAGCCTCTGTCATCTATGAGGTTGGATGCGATTATAGAAAAGTATTTCCTTCAGTCTCTTTATGAACACCATCCATTAACAAAACAAGCTTAGTAATTTTTTCCAAAAGATTTTAACATGGCCTCTGAAAAGAGGTTTCTTTTAAATAAAAAATAAAATAATGGAAGAGATGTCTGCCTTCTGCTGGCTCTAATTAAAATATAATTTCTTTTTAAACCTTCATATTTCACAGAGTAAGCTGCCCGAGAGGCTTCACCGCCAGTAAAAGCAAGGCCAACTCAACTTTCGCTGCACCATCTAAACCACAAAGTTTCCAAAGAGAACCCAAGTGTTCAACTGAGAATAGATCAGTCTATAATTGTGGAAATACAAGTGAGTACTGAAAAAGAAGTACCAAGTGCTGTGAAGAGAATTCCATTCAAAAAGAACCACAAGTGCTCAGATGGATATCAATTCTTTGCCTGATTAACAAGTGCAAAAATCAAATATTGGGCCAGCAGTTATTAAATAACTGGAGACTTTACTAAAAAGACTGCTAATTTGATTTTTTTTTTTTTGATCTAATTTTATTCTTAGTATTAGTGGCCGATACATGCATAAACAGTCTTACCTTACATCCATATGAGGGAACAAAGAATGATTTCATACAGATAAAAAATCTGAATAAGTGCTGTGGATTTTCAAAGTTACTCCTCAAGTGCCACTGGAAAGATCTAAAGAAAATTGAAATAATCAGATGAATTGGGATGACATATCTTCATTTATTAGCTAGATGCTAACACATAATAAATAATGCCATCACTGGGTAACAAATTTAGTATTACTTCATGCTTATTTAAACTTAGAACATATAAAGTTTAGCTGACAATACTACATATATTAGATTACTTAATTGGTAATTAATATTAAAAATGAGTTCAAATAAGACTATTTTAGGTTAAGGAAAGAGAAGTTAGTTTCTTGGTATCTCTCCACTCTGCAGATGTGTCACTGGACATTATCACTCTCTTCTTAAGTCATTTAATGGCAGTTAGAAAAAAACAGTTTTTCATGAACTGCAGCCAACATCTGGCAGTAGAGCTGTATGACAAATAGGCACTGGTAAAACATAATGGAAAAAAATTATCCTTAAATCAAGGTAGTGGACTTTAGAAATGTTTGATTATTCAACAAATGAATGACTGATGTAATATTTGATCATCAATACCAATCTCTGCTTGGTAGGTATCAAGAAAACATCTGCAAATATTCAATTGTCCGCAAAGGTTGGATTGAGTATGTTTTTTTTTAAGTTTCTAAGGCTTTCTTCAGTCATTACGAAAGGCATCAAATCAGTGGCTCCTAACTGGTGGGTTGGGACATGGGATTGGGTTGACCCCCGTACTGATGTTGTACCAATACCAACACGAACAATACCCTCTGAATTGAATCACAGCACTGACTTTGGTGCTCAACAACAGAATGTAATTGTATCACTGGAAAACAACTACAATAGGGTTGCATTGCTTGAGTACATGCCCTCAGCTTCTGTGATAATGTGCTTTGTTTCATCCTGTCTTTTTTTCCAGACATGTTCTCCCATTTAAGGTATAATATTTTACATCTATTAAATTTAAGCAGATGTTTTCTGTGTCGGGGGGGGGGGGGGGGGGGGGGGGGCTGTCCTGAAATCAGACTTGTATAAATCATGATCTTGTTTTTGTGCTAAGTTGACTAATTCAGTGTCTTATAACCCTTGATAAAGAGTGGGAATTTTTGTGTTTTAAGAAAGACTTGAATTTCAAACAGACAAGTTCTGCTATGGTACATTTTGTTTCCATTTGATTGCCAAAACCACGTATGAACATTCCAGAAATTATACAAAGCCGGACTGTTTAATATTTTGGGTGAACACAGGCTCTTCCTGGTCATGTTTTGAGGCTCTCGCTTTGTAAACACAACTCTGTTTTGTAAGTATAAACAAGAAAGATTCAGTCTGAAATCTTGATCTCTGAGAGGAATCCCCTGGCGATGGTTTTGTTTGGCTTCTGCTGCCTTGTGATGCCAGAGATTTCTTAAGGCATGATAATGCTGCCTCAAAACAAGATGAAAACATCTGAAGTAAGCTTGTCTTATTCAAGACAGAATATCAGCATTATTTTTATTGCGAGGCTGCTTTATTATGGCAAAAATAATATTCACCAATATTTTTGATGTATATTTTTTATTGATAGTTTACTGATATCAACCACAATGGTATGCAAAAACATCTATATATTTTGCTTTGTAAGCAGAACATTAAAAAAAAAAGCTGCCTGTATGTAACTGTATAATAAATTGCAAATTTACAAGGCAAACAGAGACTATCCAAAGTACCATAAAGCACATAACATAAATCCCTGGCATATTAGGCACAGACTTTTTGCCATCTCCCAGAGTTAACACGTTTTAACATTATCTACATGATGATTTATATACAATTTCTCAAATTGCAAAATTTCTGTGCAACATTGTCAATATAAAATGGTGTAGTGAAATGCTGTCCATTTAATATCATGTCATTGGGTTTAAACTCAAGTTTATTCAGTATCAGTCCCTCTCAGCACAACTGTACAGCTGTAAGTCCCAGGAATAGAATGAACAGCGTAAATGCCGTTGATGTTGCAGAATTGTGACCAGGTAAAAAGTGAACAATATGTAGCCCTGCATGTGCTACTACTGCCTACTGGCAATGGCATCTTAGCAACGCTTTCATCCTGCTGTCTCAACAGGTGAGGTTTGTGTGCTGCCATTTAACTTTGCAACTTTTTTCTGAAGGGTTCTAACAGGTAAATGGACATAAAACGATATCTGAATTTCATCTGGTTTGGGCAGGATTTTACTGATGCATGGACTGATGCACTCAGATCTTTAACATCATGACCAAAAAAACAATTCAGATCAATTCACCTTTACGCATATATTATTTTTGTTGTAAAATAAAACTATGTTGATTGATCATGATGAGAGCCTGGATTTACTGACACTTACCAACTCAATATACAAATATTAAAAAGGGTCAGGATTATTAATAATGATTATTCATTGATTTTACATATTGTATACATTTAATGTAATGTATGCATTTACTGTAAGTCCGTGCTGTACTTTTACATAACCTTTCATTTCTAAAGCAATAACATATAACATGAATAAATCACAAGTGAAAAGGCTTGCAGCACATAAATGTTTAATTTCAATAACCTTGTATTCATCATTGTGAGAAGCTGAAACTGTAAATGAAGATGTAATATGATCAACTGTTCAACAGTATACTGACAGACAACTTCAAATATCAGTTAAGACTTACCAAAATGTTAACGTTTGGTAATAATAATAATAATTCCAATAATAATCGTTTTGCTTTCTTTTGTTTGTTTGTTTTCCTTTTGAATCACAAGTTAAATAACTCAGATTAGAGAGGCTGCTGATGTTGTTCACTTTACAGCAAAATCAGGTTGGGTAAAGGGCAGCTAGTTGCCAAGCAAACATAAAAAATAATACAGCAAGACGCTCTTAAAGAAATACTGAAGACCTCAAAGAAGGTGCTTTGGGATAAAGCCTCATGTTTGAAAAGAGCTCTGCCTGATCAGCACTGAAAAGATTTATAAGACCTTGCAGGCTGCATAACACAGTAAGCACAACTTTTTGCCAGGTGCTGCTATTTCTTGTGTATTTCGTGATGAAAATCTATATAGTCCAACTGCAAATCACTGCTGCAGTCTGCAGGAGCTTTCAGGACAGAGAAAATCTCACTCAGACTCAAACACGAACAGAGCAGGGTAACGTGGAGGTAAAAAGATTGAGTTCAGCCTTCAGGGACTGGGGCAGCATGTCTGCGTGGCTGTGTGCCCCAGTTAGCAGGCAGACTGAGAGCGGAGGTGAAATATAAGACACCAAGATTACATGTGATTGTACAAGAAAGAGCTGTCTACAGAGCTCCCGACTAAGCCTTTTCTTAAACCACAGACTCTTACGTAAGGCTTATATGCTTCAACAAATACACAGAGTAACATACATGATCTCCTATGTTTGCCCCAAAACAAGATGGTAATAGATTTAAACAAACCGTTTTTAAAGTCAATATTAGTTATCATTAATAAATACAAATATGACAAAATTAACCCGGCACAACAGATGGACCGTTAAATATATTTCACAAGTCTATCTGGCCGTTTTGCTTTGGGAGGCCAGAACCTTTCAGAAGCATATCCGGCAGGTGATTGGACGATCTATCCATCAATCAACATTTATTGTGGGCCTATCAGATAATGTCTTAGGCAGGAGCTACTGTGATACAGAATTTGAGCCACTTCGTAAAACAAACTCTCGTCAAAACATGTTGGAAGTGGAACGAAAATATCCTTTCAATAGAGCAGTTTGTAGTGTTGATATTTGTTTTTCATTCCATAAAGAAATGCGGTCACAATCTGATTAAACTGCTACTGAAGCTGTTAGCATCTATGCTAATCCCTGTATGAGCAGTCAATCCTGCTGTCGTCTCGCTCATAACTCATATCTCTTCCTGCTCTAAAGGCTCTGATTGGACAGTGCCACTTTGGGCTGCATACAATCGTTGTAGATTGGAGATTGGCAAGATGGATCTGCCTGATTACAGACATTGAATCAGGCAGGTCCAGCTGCTGTGCAAGGTTATAGAAAAATAGGAACGTCACAACATTTTTTGCTCTATATGCATACTGGCAGATTAGCTGCTAACAAACATCCTTTACAGATTTGTAATTAAGGAAAGTGGGAAATTATGGTGTTTAGTTCTTTGTTTGAGCCTATGCTCAAATGCACGGTCTTACTTTAGGGATGACATCTTTTGCTATCACACAGTGGAGAGTCAAACTGATTTAAAGAAAAACATGCTCATGATAAAGCCTTGTAAAAGAAGAGAACAGGGGGAGATAATCATGTCTTCAAGATTGTGACCATGTTTCTTTAAGTGGCGTATTTTTAAAAGAGTCATCAGGTGAATTTTTGGATCACCATGTCTGTTGTTAGCAATGTGACAGCTGTCCATAGCAGTCTCTTCCTCTCATTCTGTCTCTCTCTCAATAGAGAAATGTTCGGGCATGTATGATTTACCATGGTTGCCATTCTGCCTGACAATTTTTTATCTGACGGATTTTTAAATAAATATCAAAATTCACATAAAACTAAATAAACAGCTACTTCTTAACTGTGCTCTAGCACAGAAGCAAAAAAGTCTGCATGTTTGTTAATGATATTAAAACAAATGGGTTTCTCTGTTGGTTTTATAGTCATTATTTTGCTTCTCTTTCTATGTAACTGTTTAACTATCCTGTAAAAATTAAACTAAAAAATAAAATAAATGAGTTTATTTTTAAAGTGAGATATTCTCAAAACACTATAGAGAGGTTTCAAATAGACATCTAAAACAACACAGTCTAGCTCTGGATAAAAATTGCACAGAATAATGATGAGAATAGAGGAAAGAAATGTTTGATGCTTAACAATGTTTAGGGAAGACCCTCAGACTCCACCCCTGATGAGAATATTAAATATTTATCATCGCCCCATCGCAAGTATAAAATTATCTTGTGGAAAAACACCATACAACAACAACAACAGCAATAATAATAAATGCTAGTAAAATTGACTGATAATAGGGCTTGTAAAAAAAAATAAAACAGAGTATACAAACCATTGTCTTCATTTTCGTTCTATATCCATAAACACAAAAAAATATGGTATGATAATAACAACAATACCAAGTTAAAGTATCAAAAATAACATGACCCATTGGAGAGCAATCAGGTCAAGTGGTTATTCCTTGCTCACAGATTAAAGTAATTTTAATGATATAGAGTCAATAGGTGCTGCTATCTTCATTGTAAGGTTTAAATGTGCTCTGTGGCTCAAAAGACATTTTTTGGAGGGAGTAGCGAGAATTGGGGTCCACAACCTTTTCAGTCAAACATGTCGCTTTTGACTGAAAAGGTTGCAGACCCCTTCAAGCCCCCGTAGAAGTTGCAATTGCCAAAATGCTAAAACAAGATAAGGTAGGATTCTTTCTAGTTTTGTTTTTTTGAATGGCACTAAAAAATGGATGTTTTAAGAGGACTAGGTTGCACGCATCCATCTGGTCTTTGAATGTCTCCGTGTAGAGCTGAAATAAACTATGATTACTCCTGAAAAAAAAAACTGCTGGACCACAGCTCATGTGACAATGGCATAATTATGCCACTGGTCTTCCACAGTGGTGCAATGTTGCTAAATATGACATGCTTTGATGCAGATAAGTGGCAGCAATCATGAATGTCCAAACACACAGCACTTAAACTGCAAAAAAAAACAAGCACATCAGAGTATTTTTCCATCAGTCTGTCTCTGAGACCCAAAAGCCCTTTGCACAACAACAAGTGAGCCCTTGACTATGGGAAATGCCACAATGACCGGCTTAGATGGCAGACATGAATCATGCCTTCTGTTTGTGGATCAAGCAGTGAACGGGTTACTGGGTGAGGGGGGTGGCAAACAAACTCATAACAACAAAAATAACAACAGCAACAACACACAGTCCTCATCATTGCATCAAAGTTTCATTACACATCATAAAACTTTTCACTTTGATTTAGGGTCAGCCACAGTTTGAGGACATAGTGTTGCAGTTAGTTGTGAAACAATTTTATGTGATGTGTACACAACAATAATGTATGTTATTAATTCTTAACCAATGCCATAAAATATAAGTGGCATGATTCTTTCTTTGGTGTTCAGTCTATTTGAGATTTCAGTCCAATCTTTTTAATCCCTATAACAGGGTTGTCCAACCCTTTTCATTTAGGAATATACAGACAAAACACAAAAATGGCTGGGCTGCTTTGTTATACCTCACTTTAAGTGTAATACAGTTACAGCTTTTGGGGTGTCAGTAGGAGTTGCAATCCAGTGGTTGGCCACTGTCCTGGTAACCACTGGATCTGCCTCTTATCAGGGTGAAAATGACACTCTGTGCATAAGAGAGGGGAGGCGATGAAAGCTCAAATCCATATTCAGACACAACACAAGACCAAACTTCACAAAGCTGCCTAACTTTACAAGATTGTTTGTGCTTCAGGAGTGATTTGCACATAATGCTTTGTTAAATCAATCCTGATGTGTAGCGATAGGATTAAAAAACAAGTGCAAATTGGGGTGCTGGTTTGGTGGAGTGCACAAGCTTCGTGTTGTTCCGAAGGCCATATTCAAGTTTACCTTTATAACTTTTCTGTGGGCCATTTTCTGTAAAACTCGTGTTTAAATGTCTTCCTTAAATATGTGTCCATGGTCTGTCTATAACACCCCTCTACCAACTTCCCCAACATGACAAAGAACTCTTCTCCCTTTCTTGATTGCTCCACCTTTAAAAGAGTGTGTGCTCAACAGTCCAATTAAAACAAATCTCTTATGGCTGTCCTCACAGGTTATGCCAATTCTCCCAGATGGGAGACACTCCCCAAGCTAGTTGTTAGTTCAGCCCACAGGCAGCTCCAGTGGAGTAAAACACTGATAGTCTGTCATGTCTGTTAAGCTGCGGGAAACATTAAAGCACAGCACTGTAAAGTCTAAACTGCATTAACTTTTTGTGTAGGGCATGGTCAGATACAGCTCATGAGGATTTACACTAAAGCAGCCTGTTCTGAGCAGGGACGAAAACAGAAGGGTTATGTACTTGACCAACGTAAAGTAGTTTAAAATGAGTAAAATACAGGACCATTAAAACAGCACAAAGGGCCACAGATAGCTCTCAAGCCAAAGTCTGCTTACGCCTCCTTTATAGGGAAGCTTCTTTTCAGTTTTGTTACAAGACACAAGCTGTCTAACTCGCTTTCATCTGGTTAAAAAAAAAACACCCTTTGGATTACATTTCTGAAAAGAGTATGCCTGCATTTAATTATTTTATGGTGCTTGTAGTCAAAATTTTATGCTTTTTATGAAACAAAAAGCCCTGTTGCTGGTCACATCTTTAGATAAAATGAAATCTTATTGTCAGTGAAATTCAGCAAGGAATAACACTTTCCTTTTGACCCATTTTGTGTCTTTTTTTTATGTTTTTATGATGTTAACTTTCAGTTAGTGGGTCTGTTAAGAGGAAAATATGCTGAAGCAGCAGAGATCATAAAAACCAAATGATTTGTAGAAGTTGTAAAGTCAAGATATAAAAGAACACTTCAATTTTTCTGTGCTCACCTTCAGTCCATCGCCAGGTAGCCGATAGCCAAACCGTGCAGGCAGGTCATCGAAGTTCTCGGTTTTGTTGTCAAATGAGTACTGAAAGGTAGAAAAAATATCATCATCCTGGTTTAAAGGTATTTTATAGATAAGATGCATGATTGGTAAGTAAGCAAACAAAGCAGCAAACAGGGTGCAAACTTATTTCACAGGCAGCATTGAAATCATGAAACTATTTAAATCTACTCACAGCAGCGATGTCGGCCTCCACAGGAAGCAGGTTTAGGAAGGCGAAGAGCTGAACAGTGAAGATGGTGTAAATCTGTGTGGCTGACAACATGAGCATTCCCAAGGACAGCAGCATCTTGGCATCACGTTACAAACCCCTGCTGCTACGCCGCTCACTTAGAAACATACACAAGCATTAGGATACAAACTTGCACACAGATGACCAGGCACACGGGGCCAAACAAACGGCTGCTGTCGTCACACCTAGAAAAGACAGCAAAGAGCGATGTCAGGATTTTTCATATACAACGGCAGAATAGGGTTTAATTTGTTGGTAGTAATAATAAAAAGTAATTGTCAAGGAAGGCTCAACATATTGAAATGCTTAGTAGGAATGATAGCAGCTCCCCAAGTAAAGCTGCATTTATTATTAGCTAGTTCACTGTACCTTTCAACAAAGTAAAGTAACATAAGAAGATAAATGTACAATGTTTGAGGTATTTTTAGTAAAAACTGTATTTTCCATTTGCTGCCCCACATAAACACATGTCTTGGCTGCACCAATTTTAGCTGCTGAAGGATTCAGCTGTGAAAGTAATCGACTGTTTCATGCTATTTTCAGGTGTTTGGCTGCAGGGATGCTTTTTCCAACTGGTCTGTGGTCCTTCCAGTCCAGCATCTGGATTTTTGATTCTCTCGGAGTGACATGTTTCACTAACTGGAGATCCATGTGAGGGGGACTTTGGAAAAGCTTGCAGAAAACATTCGGTGAAGACAAGTATCACAACTTTCCATACTGGAGTCAATTTTCTGCTTAAGTGCCAAAGCTACGACAGCATACATTCAACTTTTTGTCAGGAGAAGCTCAAAAAATCATGTAAATTGGATATGGGAGGATATAGACCAAAAGTCATACCTGAGTATTTTTTCTGAATAGAAATACAAGAAATACATTCATGGGCATCTGTTCAACTGCCCATTAACGCAAAGAGACCAGAAAATCACATAGCATCAAGTGAATGCATTAAGGCACGTAGACATGGTCAAGACAACCTGCTGAAGTTCATACAGAGCATCAGGATGGGAAAGAAAGGTGATTTAAGTGACTTTGACTGTGGCATAGTTGCTGGTGTCAGCTAGAATGGTCTGAGTATTTCAGAAACTGACTTTAGCCCTTAACCATCTTTAGGGTAGGGTTTAACAGACAATATCCAGTGAGCAGCAGTTGTCTTGGCAAAAATGCCTTGTTGATGGCAGAAACCAGAGGAGCATTCAGAGTGATATGAGATGACAGCAGAAGACAGTTAATCAAATAAATATTTGTGACATGAAAATATTATTGTTACATTAAATACAATATGATGAGCTACAGCAGCAGAAGACCATGGTGGGTGCCACTCCTGTTAACGAAGAATGGAAAACTGAGCCTACAAATCATACAGGTTCACCAAAATGTGGCCATGAAAGTTTGGAAAAGATGTTGCCTGGTCTGATGTGAGTGTGGATTTCTGCTGCCTGATTTCAAGTAAACAGTCACTATTTTGACTCCTTTGTTGTCATTGTACTGGCTTCCTTTTGTGAGTATGTGACATAGTTGTTTTGCACAACATGTGGAAGTGGAATAAGGGAATTAAAAGGTAAATCATACTGATGCCTCAAACTAGCTGAAACCACTTATTGAAAAAAAAAACTGTACTCAATTCCCATCCCAGTCCAGAATGTTTTTACCCTTAAATGAAAAAGTGCAATGACATAGAAAAAATACACAACGCTGTCCTGCAACACTGAGGTGCTCAAATATGTCATAAGCATCCTTTAGATATCATTGGTTAGAAACAATTCTTGATTCCTGTCCCCAATACTGATTGTTCAGCACTTCTAATTCTTTTGTGGTATCAATATCAAATTCTCATTTTTTGCCAGCCTGAATGTGACTGGTATCCATAGTTTTATTGTTCTTGTCCAGTTTATTTCACACTACCTCAGAAATTCTAGCTCTCATTGAAAATAACTGACCAAAAAAGAGGTGTGAAGACCTAGAATATCATAGAAATGCAGTGACAAAGACTTAAGGTGACAGGTGTCCTCTACGTAAAGTTTCTGTTAGGCAAACCCTCTGCCCAGCATGAGAACCTCTATCAAGCTGCAGCCTCCTGTAAAGCCTTTTGCTTTTATCCCTCCTGTTTTTCCCAGTTGACTCATAATAACAGAGGTGAGCTTCAGGCCTCACACAACATCATGAGGGATAAAAGCTCACAAAGTTAAGAGCAGCATGTGATCAGGTCAGGAGAAATGAACAGCAGCATTCCTGCCTGGCTTTCGACCATTGAACTGCATTGTCCAGCTTTCAGAGGTAACATCTGAGGACAACATGGACTTGCTTTGTTTTGAAATCAATAAATCAATACAAGTGTCTGGGAGACGGACCTAAATTTGGTCTTAAGGGAACTCAAGGAGGATTCTGTTGTTAAACACCATTTGTTGAGTTTCTTAGTGGAACTGACCAACTACAGTGACGCATTAAACTTTCTATAGCACATGGGGACATCTGAAAACACAGCTGTCATGGCACCTGTCCTCTTTTCTAACTTAACACTGCAGAATTTTGCCAAGCATCTGCAGTCTCTTAATTGTCTCAGCTCAAATAAAACTTGTTATTTTCTGTTTGGACAAAAAAATATATAATAATTAAGGTGATTATTTTTAAGCGGAAGAATCCTCAAAGGGGGGACTCCTTGGCTTTCTGACTGTCACACAGCTGCCTCAAACTAAACACACACATGAAAAACACAAGCTTGAAACAAAGTTTTCCCAGCCATGTTCTTCTCATCACAGTGACCAAATGGGTGGCTAAAGTATATTTCAAAAGATCACATACATTTATTGGTAATAAACAGAACAACATGCCCAATATTGATGAGACCACTGATTTATCACTTTCAGTCCAGAACGTCACACTCAGCCAAGTGCCCTGTCTTCACAGTTCACTGCAATAGTGCAGACTGAGGTTCAATTCTAAGCCGTAATCACATCTGTACAAAATGACAGTGAGGATTTATTATGTAACTCTTCATCCCTGCTGTCTCACTAACGCTGCTGCTGCTGCCATTATCCACAATGCTGTAGAGCGTACTGAGCAAATCCAGCACAGTATACTACTTTCCTGAGACAAAAATTATTTCTCAGTCAGTACTGAAACAAGAAACCAAACAAACAAATCAAATAGCTGAATAACTAGTGTCACACTTAATGAGTTTGAGGGGGAAAAAAGAAGTGTTGTCAGATTCAAATCATGTTTATGTGTTATATGGCATGTCACTGAAATAGTGAGCGTGTAATGAATTTAGAGGAGATGCAGAGATGCTGAGTGATCAATGGTAATATCATCCAAATATCCAGACATATAAGAAGAACTTCAGGATCAAGCCTTTTTTGCACCCACCCCCACTGTGAAAAGTGGCACACTGCATTGCTTTCCTCTTTCCTGCACACAAGCAATTAGTATATTTAGGACAAAACTAAATTTTACTGTATTTATAGCATGTACTGCCAAAAGTATTGCACTAGGTCTAAGTGACATTAGCCATTTGATTACTAAAGCTGTCTCTAAAACTAACTCAGTTTACCTAAAAGAGGCAAAAGGGTGGAATTCAAGGAGGACCACTGCCTCCTGATAACAGCTGCAATGGGCTAGCTATCTGTTTTTATCAGCAAAGCCCTGTGTGATTGGTATACTTGTGTATTTCTCCTACAAAAACAGGCATCCCACCATGGGTGTGCATAAGGCTTTGCATGCTTATGCAGCCAGCCTCAGTTGCACACTCTGTGAACTGCAATTTCTTGCTCATAAGCACTGACTTAAATTTTTTTTTTAGAATAGAGCCTGACACCTAATTTTAACATTGTGGAAACTGCTTTGTTTCTGCAATCAGCTTACTGTATGATTGCCATGACTGACACCTACCTGCTAGCAACAGTTCCAAGTATTAAAACAGCTGTCTTAATGATATTGTTTTATGCTAATAGTCTTAGTTGTTCCTTTTTTAAGGGTGATCAATATTAATTTTGTTTCACAACAAATGAAAAGACACAGAAAAAGCTTTAAAGCAACATTATCTACCTACTCCATATTAAAAGAGTAGTTTTACTGCTGATCTCACAGAACAACCACCCTCTTGCTCTGTAACCCTGTCTTCCTACCCAAACTATCACCATCCTCTTTTGTCTTCTAGTCCCAGCCATCTTATCAGAACATGCTGAAGCGGGTAAAATGACTTCACTTTGGCTCATGGATGGTGTTTGAACCAGTGCCATTAATCTGTCAGATTTCTCGTAAGAGAACCATGACTCACTGCAAGTAATCAGGGTCTTTCTTCCCCTTAAAATGTAGTGCCTTTCTTAACTTTAAAATTACTATTTAAAGGAATATAAAGTTAAACATATTTGCTTAACTAACTACGTCAATTAACTGAGGGAAAATGAATAATTTTTTTTTTACAGATGAAAAGATGTTGATGAACCACAGAAGTTTCTTTTCTTCCCTACTGGTAGTCAATATAACAGGAAGAACTAAAATACAGTCTCTGATTCTCTGACAGTAACCAAAGAAATATTCTTTAACAACATCAACTACAATACTGCCCACTACTAGGCAGTGTATCAGGCTGTAAAAAGCTACTAATATATTTTCACACAAGATGTTGGTTAAGACACTTTGTTTACATTAAAGTATTTAATATTTTACTCAATATACCAGGCTTACATTTACTGCCTCTCACAGTCATGAAACTGAATAATCTAGATTTAAAGATGACTTGTTTTGCTTTTTCTGTATACCATAATGTTTACTTATTTGTATTTTTCCACATGTAATTCTATTTATTCCTTGTTCTTTAACGTTCAGATTTAAAGTCTTCAAATCTTTTAAGCACAATGACTGCATGTAGTGTGTCTTGTAAAATCTGTGTAATGATGTTTCTTATTGCTAACTCAATAGCTACCTAAATACTGGATATGAGTTTTGCTATGACCTTAACAGAAAGAGCTGCTAACAACAAATGCAATGTTGAGTCTAAATTAATTTCTATGATTTAATGAAAATGCCACCAAGTATTAAAGCCGAATCTCAAACTAAGTTCCAGTAGAGGAAGAGACGGTAACCTGGTGTTGGCATAATTGAAGACCAACTTGAGAGGAAATGAAAGCAACTTACACATGACGATGATCTAAACATCAAATGACAGGAATCACATTTTATCAAAATAATATCGAATAAGAAAATGCCTTTGCGACAGAAAGATAAAACATGCTGACAAAATTAAAAAACAATAATCATCTGCCGCGTTTACTGTTGTCCCGGATACTGTTACAGGGGTGCGCTGACTACATTAAGCACTGTTTTTACAAATACAGCCTGTCACGTCATGTCAGGCCATTAAGCAAACCTGCAGTTATCTGGGCTTCAGTCATAACCACGACTATCCCATTTTCTTACCTGTGGACTCTGATAAGTGAGCATCTATCAACAAAAACAGATCGTCCTGTACCCGTGTTAGCATGCTGCTAGCTAAGGTAGCTAACCGTCTCGTCGTGGGTGTTTACCTCGATTTCCGCCTGGAGCTTTATCTGGTCCATTAATTTAGCAGCTGGCGGGGACATTCTTCTTCTCTACAACGCGTCGTGTCCACAAACATTTACTAAACCCTCTTATTCGACTGCTATTCATCCCATTTGAACGGCAGGTCCGTGAGTATGAACGTAAACGTTACAGTTTAATCCTCTCCGTTAGCTTCTTCTTTCATGTGAGAGCGCAAACTTCCGCCATATGCACTGCTTCACGTTCAGCCTCTGATTGGACCACACACCTGTCAATCATTCAGCTCCGGAAATGACTCCAGACGTAAACATATCCACGTGACGGAACAGCTCTTTTACTGCCTTTTGCAGTCCCAGTGAAGTATGAACTCCCAGAAGCCTTGAGACATTTACTGCCTGACATCAGCAGCGTTTGAGCACTGTGGGATCAGGATTATCTGATGGGAGGATTTTAATATTTGGAATTTCTCAGAGAGGGGAAAAGATGGACTCTTTATGTAAATGTTTTGATGTCCTAATAACGTTGATATTCTCTGATCAATAGCACCCTCTGTAGTAAATGAGGTGCATTTTTTTTCTGAAAAGTATGGGCTCATGGTTGCAGATCTGGACATGTGTTTGTAAGACAATTAAAGAGAAGTGAAAACTGAAATGCATTAAATTTAAACACTGGCCTAAAAATCCCCCTTTATTCCTGCACACTGTCTTGAAGACAGCCATATCCATAAAGATTTACTACACAACTGAACTTTGAGTCCAAGCACGTGGAGTAAGGGTTTAAATGTTGCAGTACAGTAACAGGTGTCTAGAAACAAGTGACCAAACCTCCACTTGTCATATGCAACAAAACATTTTAATATTGGTCTGTAAATGCTCTGATAGGCACAGTACATATAGATACACTTTTTTTCCTGCCAGTGCTCTATTTGAAGATGTTTCCAAACTCAACATATATTTACAGAACTTTTTAATGCTGTACTGATTATATTAAACTGTAGCATACCTTACTAATGTGCAATGCTTTACCTAAGGGGTATCTAAACTACGGCCCAGGGGTGAACTGCGGTCTGTTGGCCACTTTAAATAGTTCAGCAGCAAACTCTAAAAGTTTTTAATATATATAAAAATACATATTTATTTATATGTACCACATTAAAATATGAATCTTTTGCTTCTCTGATGAATAAAGGCAAATTGATTACAATGGCAAAGTTTTTCTTTACTATCTGCTGCATGTCAAGGTTTACAAAAAACATACTGTTTAAATTATTTCTACTCATCTTTAACCAACAACACACATACAGAGTTTGGCAGCTATATGCACTTTTCACTTATTTTTTATTGTTTGTTTTTTGTTTTGTTTTTTGCTATTTTTTGTCTGAATTTGTAGCTGGACTGTCACCACATCCCCTCGGCTTCACAGGGCATCTTTATCCTGATCAGGGGGCAATCTGTGGGTCACAATGGCCATTGTGGGTCACCTGAATTCTAATCGGCCACCCTTACCTTCAGAACTTGCTTACACTTTAGTTGTGGTATTCAGTGGCCCATAAGTCCTCATTTTTCTGTATGCACCCCTCAGTTAAAAAAGTTTCGACACAACTATACCTATACTTATACTTATTCCTCTTCTCTTCTCTACTCTATCCTATTAAGCTACACTATAGTTGTAACTGTACTATATTGTTCTGTTCTGTTCTGTATTTCTTGCTTAACCATACTATACCATACTATAACTTTATTAGCCTAGAATAATACTATGTTATTATTATTGTTATTGACATCACTGTAACAACCAGCTGTCAGACAGTAATCTCTGTGAAACATGTGATAAAATATTTTCCTCTTTTCCAGAGCTTATATTTTCAAATTAAAATGGTTTTTTATGATAAACAGCAGGTTTGTAGGTTGGTTTCCTGAGACAATCAAGGAAGAGTAAAATAATACAAAACACATACCATTTTACTAGCTACATTTAAGACCTGAAACGAAAGTCATAAGACAAATGCATGTTTAATTCTTTTGGTGCTGCTTTCAACTGTTTTTTTCCACTCATGAAGTGATTTTATTTATTTATTTATTTATTTATCTTGAAGTTCCAAAACCTTGTCTTTTATTGACTTGTCTACAATGTAACAGGCCTTTCTTTTCAGCCCTCTGCCCAGCCCCTGACCCCTCCCCACAATGACTCTCCTCTTGACAAAGTCACCACACTCACTCCTCAGAGTGAGCAGCAGAGGAGCCAAGCTGACGGAGGACGAGTGTCCTGACCATGAAGGTCTTCATCTGCTTTGAGGGCTTTTGTGAACCATTCGATTTTCCTCCAGATCAGACTGTGGGGGCCGTGAAGCAGATGGTAAAGGTAAGAAAATGAGAATGAATCAAGACTGGTACTATCATGAATCTGTAATTCATTTAAAGCATATGTCAATATGGAAAAAACTGAAACAAAATATGCTTTCACAGCCAGTAAATGCTTTGTAACGTCCATCAGAAGGTCGTTTAATCTAGCTTGGGCTAAGTGTTTAGCTCATTAGATTATATATTAGTACCTGCATTTTAGTTTAAATATAAATAGAAGTGTTGATGAATAGTTTCTTAAGGCAGCTTTATATTGTGCCCTTTGTTAAATTATGAGTAATTTTGATTGTCAAATTGCAATGATTCCATTCCCTGACAATGAGCATACATTTAATGCTGCCCTCTTGGTAGCCAAACTTGCCCATACCTGATTTAGAGCATAGAGAAATTTAAATGAAGCCACAACCACTAAACATGGCTTATTAAGGGCTTATTGTATCAGTAAGACTCTGGCATATCATATCCCAAACTTTAGCTCTGTCCCCCTCTGCAGGAACACTTTCTAGTGCACCTTTCTGATGACAAACAGGTACGGCAGTACCTTGAACTGAGCTATGCTGGTGCAGCGCTGCAGGACACCTGGGCTCTGAGCGACGTGGGCATCAGGAGTGGCAGTGTCCTCCAATGTCGAATAAAGGTATTTCAAAATATTTACTCTCCTCTATGAGTACCACGCATGCATAAATATTCATTACTTCAGGACATTTTTCATCTAATGTACTGGTGCAACTGTATTGTTGTCTTTCAACCAGAGAGTTTGAGGTATTATTCCCAGCTCCTGAAGTCTCACGTCCGTGTGTCCTTGGGCAAGAAACCTGCCCTCATTTTCTCCTTCTGCTGTGTCAGTGTTGTTAATGGATAGGACCATTGGCAATTTTTTGGACCTGAGTCTTAGGGTACTCAGCTCTTATAGAAATTATGACGTAAAGAAAAAACTTGGTAAGTGCTTAGTTCACCAGTCATTTCATGTATAAGAAATATTATCCAACACAATTAAACATTACATAACAGTAACAAGCATTTTAACACATACATTTGCATTCATATACATTCTCAACCTCATGTGCCATAATTATTGAGCCTTTTAGTCTGACGTTAATGATGTGAATCTCCCTCTAAAAGTCTAAAACATGAAACTCAAAGTCTTGTTAAAAAAAAAGTAATAATCAAAAATCTCTCATGCATTATTATCACTTCAGAGGGTCTACGAAGAATTTTAGGGGTGTTTCAGCCCCCTAAAAGATTCAAAATCACCTATGTGTATGACTGTGATTGTCTAATGTTGAAGGATATTTGATGTGTTTACCTTACTTAGTATGTGGATGTGATGTGAATGTGGCCTGCACTTTTAAAGTGCTTGAGTAGTCAGACCACCAAAAAAGCACTTCACAAGCTCGAGTCAATTTTCACCACATATTCACAAATATTCTGTGTGCGATTTTATATAGAAGATGGGTGCATTTACAGGGAACAGGATGTTCTCATGCAGGTGTCAGCTCTGAGGCAAACCAGTTTATGACTGTCCATCTGAGTTCTGTGGTTCATCCCCATTATCAGTTTTTTGTTCGGGGGATACATTCTTGGCTCATCACCACGACAACTGTTCATAAAAGTTGACAGTGGAAAGCATGCATGTGCATCCCTTTTCAGCTTTTGTCGCCATTTTAACAAAAGCTTGTAAAAGAGGCTGTTTTAAAAAGGCCTTAGAGTGTTTCAGTCCAATACACCCCACCAGACTCGTAAATGTTTGGTCTGCGTCACTGTGCCCTGATGTGTTTTTACTTTTTAAGATGTTTTTTTCCCCCACTTTTATGTAGTGGTGAAAAGAACACAGAGTTATGGTAATCAAGTTTAAAGTTACACTGATTAATCTTTGCTCAAACTCTGGTGGAGTCAGAGAGTCATCTGTTTTATATTAGAATGTTTAGTTTATCATAATGTAAAACCCAAATTATATAATAAAACCACAGAGTAGCAATTTCCTCTTATATTTCTTACATGAAATAAGGTCTAAAAGAGTTAGTCATAAGTTTGCAGAAACACATTGTATGTTAATGATATAAAATACAAGTATAGAGTAAATCTATGACAATAACAACTGCCCAAATAAGAATTGCCGGTAAGTCACTATAATGTAAATAAAATAGTGTTTTTTACTCTTCATTTTGTTACTAAACCATCTATTTCAAACAACCTTGTAGAGATCCTTTTTCTTATCTGTTATGTACTATTTTTTAAGTATCATGTATTACCAACTTGGTTTTTATCAAAGTTAAAATGTTGTATTGTAAAGACACTTTTTTTTCACTTGGTTCTCAGATGATATGCTAAATGTATTGATGCATCATACTTGCCACATAGATTGTTAAAGTAAAAGTTAAAGTTCTGATTTCATTAATAACTCAAAAGTAGAAGCGTAGCTGCTTTCCACCCCCGTTTTCAAGAGGCCTCCATGATTACATAGATCTTTCATTACAATTAAATACTCCAACAAAATTAGTCTAATTAACTCATGAAAGGTAGTCCTTAAATCTAAATAGTTGTACATACTTTTAACTGAAAACTGGCAACATACCCTAGGATATTTTCTTGTGTATTATTTTGTAGTTTGTTAAAATGTAATCATGGTCCAAAATAGGTTTTTCCCAAGCATGTTTTCATACAAACTTTCTTAAATTTATTTGAAGCTGCTGAGAGATTTGTCTCATCGACCCGTGTATCTGGTTTTTACTAAGCTGTTGTTTTTAAAAGTCTATGAAAATGTGATGAGAGAATAATCGATTTCCAGGTAATATTTCTGTGATATTCAAATGTTTCCCTCAGTACTTTGGTAACTTTTTTAAACTGTTAATTGTACAATTATTGTGCTTTTACAATTATTTTTCAGAGTGACCAACAACCAGTGTTGCATGTGTATGATGCTGTGACAGGGAAAATTTTATCGATAATGGGAAGCAAGGCTCTTCTTCACATGTCTGTCACCCGATTGAAGACTGTGGTGTCTATACAAACCAGCCTTCCTGTCAGCATCTTTAGGCTAAGCACGGCTGCTGGTGTTCAGCTTTATGACTGCAACCAACTACTGGACTATGACATAAAAGTGGGTATGTATGACTTCCTGTCAAAGCTGCTATGAAAATGATCAGTAAGACTTTGAATTTGTAAGTTCATTCTTAGCATTTGAATGGACTCAAATTTCAGAAAGACTATCCTTTGCACTAACATGTTGTTTGTGTTTTATAAAATATGTCTTTCTATTTTCCTTTTAATTTCTGTTTACTGTGTTAAGGCCTGTCTTGATTAAATTGAGAGTCAGTGCATTCAAAGGTTAAACAATGGTCACTTCTGAAAATAGAGCATTTAGTATCTAATATACTGTCCTCTACTCTCCTGTACTGTACTGTACTGCATTATACTATGCTGCATTACACTATACTACCCTACACTGCACTGTGCTGTACTATACTTTATTACACTACACGGTACTATACTAAACAGAACAGTACTGTGCTGCTCTACACAGCACTACACTATGCTTGACAATACTATAACAAACGATGCTATACTATGCTATAATATGATAGAATATACTATAATATGCTATCCTGTACAGCACTGCACCACACATCACTATACTGTACTGCACTACACGATAATATACAATGTTTTACCATGATATACAATATTGTACCATTAAAAACTATACAAAAATACTTTAGGAGTGTAGTAGATTAAATTGGGCTATACTAAATTAAGCATAGATACGGCATTCTTCTGTATTATGCTGTACTATTATTTTTAATTCCACAATACCACACCACGCAATTTTAACTATACATATAACAAAACAAATTTTATAGTGCTCTGTACTATATTATACTGTACTGCAATATACCTCATAATACATCTCTATACATACGGTACTGTACTAGTCTATATATTTATTAGGTTCTACTGTACTATGATATACTGTGCTATGCTATATTATACTATAATATATCATTTTATGATGTACTCAATGATAGTTTTCAACAAAGTACCCAATTGGATTAAAATACACTAGACTTAAGTGTATAAGCAATATTATTCTTGGTTGTTATTTAACAAGAATAATATTGAATAATATTATATATTATTGTTGGTTGTTATATATATATATATAGATATAGATATAGATATATAGATATATATATATAGAGAGAGAGGGAGAGAGAGATAGATATAGATATATAGATAGATAGCATATATACCATGCTATCTAGTGATGTTTGATGGTTATACTTTTATCTACAACTATACCATACTATACTATACTATACTGCACTATACTGTGCTGTGCTGTACTATACTATATTATACTTTACGGTACTCTATTATAGTATACTATATAGCACTATTTAATACCAAGCTGTACTGTTCTTTACTACACTACACTGCAGTACACTTTATGCTACACTATGCTGTCCTCTTCTATGCCAAACTATGCTATGCCATACTATATTGCTCCTGTTGTGTTTCTTTTTTTTGTTTGCTATGGTTTGCCTTGCTGCACCTTACTGTTCTTTGCTTAATACCCAACTTGAGGGAAAACATTTTTGTTAACCTTTGTCCCTTCTTTCAGCTGTTTTAATTACATGACTAAATCCATTAGAGTTGACCTTCACATGAACTCAGAGTTTTTTTTTCAGGGCTCATTTAGGAGGTCTCCTCTGCAGAGTAAATCAATAAATCTATAGTTGAAAAGTTTAAATAAAGATCAAATACCCTTAGTTTATTTTGAATTGTGAACCTTCTGTCTTGAACAAAGGTACAACACTTCGATTGGACACATGGGACGGGTGGGTGGAGTTCCTGCAAGGTTGCCTCCTGGGTCACAGACTGATGGTCCAGAGCCATCTATCTGAAAACAAGCTCGAGATGAGGTCAGAAATGATTACATGAATGACAGACAGAACTGTTTCTGTGCAGCTAATACATGGTGAATTTTCTTTGCTCTTTCAGGTTTCAGCTGCAGGTTGCCCTTTACATCACTGCCTCTTTGGGACATCTGGATCTGGCAGGCTGGCTGTTGGAGAAGGGGGTTCATGCTGATGAACCAGTAGGGGTCCATCCATACCGCCTGTGGTGCTTCCAAACCTCCCACAGAGACACCGGAAAGTGTCCCATCCACATAGCTGCAGAGAGCAGTCAGCTCCTCATCCTCAAATTCTTCATCACCAGGAACCCCCTGGCCTTGGCATGTCAGGACCCTGAAGGACGTGACCCTTTGAAAGTTGCTCTTCAGCAAGGTCACAGAGATTGTGTCAGATATTTAACCAACAAACTGTACTCTGTAATATCCCTGACAAACATCTCCCTGCCCATGCGTATCTACCTACAAATAAAACGCTGGGTGACTTTGGGGCAGAAACGGGCAGCCTGTAATCGATGCCAGTACATCAGTGCTGCCTTCAAAGCCAAAGTGGTCGATAAGATACTCATAGATGGATTCAATCGACCAAATATGTCCTCAAAATCCAGAAAATCTGTGAGAAAAGAAAGAAAAGCCATCAAGACCAAAGCCTTGCAGCCCCTACCTTCTCACCTTATCCCCAGAGGACCTCCACCCAGACAACTAAATGTGCCATTGGTTTACCCATCTGACTTTAAGGAGATGCAACATGATTTAAAAGGAAGAGAGGATTGGCTACAAGATAAAGTCAGTGAAGAGAATGGCAGCTCAAACAGGGGACAGTTCATACTCCCACCAATCACCAGAAAAAGGGTCGCTAAGCCGCTGTTTGATGGGGCTTTCACAAAATCAACCTGTTTTCTGACAGAGTCTCAGGAGTCCTTTCCTCAACACTGTGGTCGAACGCCGAGAGAAAATGCCATATACTGCCTAACCACAGCCAGGTCTCAATACTTTGTACAGAGCATCATTAGTGCAGAAAAAAATATCATTAAACTAGTTTTAAGACAAAGGATAATCATCATTTTTTAGGGCAAACTAATGTTTTATTAGTTGAGTTAAGTCTTTTGCACAATGCATAACATTTGATCCTTGATTCTTTCTCTTACCAGATTGTTACGTTGCTACACCACCTCATGAAGAGTAGTCTGCCTTTAGAGCCAGTGAACCTAAAGCCTCTACATTCTGATCATATAGTTTTGGAGAAAAATATACCAACTTATAGGAGTAGTTCTGTATTTTTGAAGTGGGGTTGTATGAGGTTTATTTTGATAGTAAACACATTACTCACAGACAGAAACAGTTGCAGTTAGAGCCACAAGCTCATTGTAATTTGATGATTTTTTTTTTTGATGAGAGCACACTACAAAAAAAAGAAAGAAAAACAGTGTTAGGGTGATTGTTCACCATGCAGAGCACATTTCAAAAGCTTCACATTCCTGTGAGCAAGCCCCTTCGTTTTGGTACTGGCTTACATGGAAGGATGCATATGGTGCTTTTCCGTTTATGTTATGTGCTCAGTTCAGCTAGACCCTGTATGGTCTGAATACTACCTGCTTTGTCTCCATTACAGTATAGACTTTGTTGGTACTACTTTAAGGTTGGCAGGGACGTCAAAGTGTGACTGTGCGAAACTACCATGGCATTCTGTACATTTTGTGATGTAAGCTGCTCTAACACTATTAAATTTGTTTGCTTTCACCTAAAAAAAAACAAGAAGTTACACAGAGCTCTTGGCACCATGTTTTGCAATGTTGTCTAACTTCTGTGCCAGTTGTCTCCTTACAGGGGCAGAAATAATCAAAATCACTGAGGCTTATGTATCTTGAATTTAAATGGACCTCATACAACCTAGCATCAAATATACTGGACTATCCCCTCAAATAGATACTAAAATGTTGAAATGTGTCACTTTTAGAGATTAAACTGCAGCTTAACTTTACTATGTTTATTGTTTGTTTCTCTTGTAGTGCCTTCACAGAGAAGCCTTGGATGAGGCAGCTGAAAATAGCACAGACCTTGATCAAGAAGCATGTCCGTACCACCACCTGACAGATATTTATGCCAAGGACGAGTCCAGGTCTCCATCTGGATGACCAGAAAACAGACAATGAAGGATTCTTCAGAGTGACAAATGAGAAGTTTATATTAAGCTAATGTGTTATGACACAACAGACAAATCTTACAGGAAGCTATAGAAAGGAATTATGGCAGGTTTTCTTTTTATTATTCTTGCTGACAGGAAGTGAGGGAAAAAATAATTTCTATTCTGTGTTGGCAAAACTCCAAATAAAGACCAGCCCTGTGTGGAGGAGTAAGGGAACCATATAATACAGTTTAAATATGATAGCATGAAAAAGCCATCTAAGCAGTAAATAGATATAAGAAAAGCATGGAAGGAAAAAAATAAGGGCTACACACACACACACATATACCTATATATCTATATCTATCTAAATATATATATCTATATCTATATATATCTATATATCTATATCTATATCTATATCTATATATATATATATAGTAGCTGATGACATAACAATAAGTGATCACTTTTGGTTGGTTCTCTACTTTGAGGCTATATATCTGAAAATCTGTTAAATTTAAGTAAAAAAAAATGTAAATTATATTTCTGAAATAAATTTAATGCAGTGGAATATGCTGTGTGTACTTGACTGCACGCACTCTTTGTGAAAATAATAACTTGAATGTTTTCAAAGTACTATGTATACCTAAGTATTTTAATTGTAGGCACTCCAGTACTTTTAATCAAGGAATGACTTGACTGAGCAAATTTTTCTTGTATTCGATCAATATTTGACCAATTTTTAGCTTCACTTTCACTAGAGTACTGATGTGTATTTTGTCCATCAATGCATTTCAGATTTGGATATATTTCTGTATAAAGGACACATAACCTGGTATCAGCACTGATGCTAAATTTTGTTTTTCAAGTTCCGTGAATTTAGTTTTTCTCAGATTCTGTGACAAATGTAACTTAGTACAATACATTCAAAAAACATACTCAAGTTTAAGTAAAGCACTGGTTTTAAATTAAAGGTACTCAGAAAAGTACAGGGCAAAAAAAGGATTAGTCATTGGACCACTTATCATTTAAGTAGTAAGGATTGTTAACCCTGTCTGTAATTATGCAGATTTTGTCTAATCACATTGACATACAAACTGTGGTTACCAGGCATCACATTATAACAAAATAATCAATAATAAGTAAGTTCATAGTTATACTTAGAACATGAGAAATGTGGTCCAATTGTTGGAAAAACGCGCGCAAAAGTGCTCTTTTGGGAGCCAAACTGCATGCTAAAGTACCCTCTTGGAAGGAAAAAACACACTAAACTCCAGAAGACCATTAAGAACACCGAGAAATATGAAACATTACTGTTACTGTTGCAATGTTGACCTTTACATTGGTCCTTTCTTATGCATATTGAGCCAGAACTATATCTCACTGAACCCAGGCGTGAAAATGCCTCACCGTTCGGCGAAATTCACCGTTTTGAAACCAAAATAGTTGACCTACGTCAATATTTTATGACAAATAGTATTCATCTTGGGGCAAGGGGCGGTAGGACTGACCATGAAGTCGCGTTTCAAATTCTCGCGATGCTTCAGCGCCAAGCCTACCCGCTGGTTGTGCTGTTGCCCCGCTAGTCAGCGAAGAAGCAGGGTGTAGACATGCTGGACCGTCAAACCGCATTGGATCCTGTCCTGGTTTCTCCTCACGAAATGGATGAGCACTGAACTATGACGGGGAGCATGTTTGAAACGGATCTTGTGTCTGTTAACTGAGTGCATAAATCACAGAAACGAAAAACCAACTGAAGAGGTCGAGTTGAGCCAGCCGGTGTGACAATCAGCGTGTGGGAATGGCAGCTCCCCGGCCGATTAAAGGCATCCTGAAAAACAAGAACAGCGGGACCAACGTCAAAACACTACCTGACGACGTTCAGGGAGAAGCCCCTGAACAAGCCCCCGGACTGTCGGAGGATGACCAGCAGTAAGTGTCTTTTTGACATTAATGAGTGTTGTACTGTAGCGTTAGCTAGCTTAACACTTGTTAGCCTCTCCAGCGTTACTCCCATGTCAGGCTAACTGGACCGCCAGACACTGTTGTCAGTGTAAGTAAACAGCACTGTCTGTATGAAAAGTTTTATCAACTGTTGAGTCATTCGTCTACGTCTGATGAAATTGTGCAGTTGTGCACTATAGTTGACGTTTACACCCATACGCCATGAACAGGTTAGCATGTTGGCTAGCACATAAAGTCATAGCAACAGTGGATAACGTTCTATGATTGATACGGTCTATTAATGGTGTTTAAACTGTCACATATAAAAATAAAAACTTAGATACAAAATGTCTTACTGTCAACTTTGACATGTTATTGAAAAAATATTAGTTACAAGCATCATGTACCTACCACAACCCCCAGTCAACGTTGACCATATTAGGGCAAATTACAGCAGCCTGAACAGAGCTCATGCTCCGATGAACACAGAGTAACTCAAATATTATTTTACCCTACTGTCATGTCTTCATGTTACCTGCTATTAGCCCTCTGTATCATTTCATTTGACTCCAGGTACCTATCTGTTTGACAGTAAGCTTATATTAGATGAGTTCACTGTAAATGAGAATGAATGAACATGGTAAACTATCAGACAGTTTGCACTAGACTAGTATATTAGGATGAAAACATCCAGTTAGCTCCCAAACAAATTTCATAATAATTCTGATATGTTTTGATAACTTTTTAATGTTTTTCAAAAACATACATTTAAAGTCAACTTATGAATGGATATAATTCTCTTATATCAAATATCTGAGGACTCAGTTGCAAATAGATACTTATTTTTTTTCTATATATTTCTTTTATCAGGGTAGTACACAGGATACTAGATTTGTCACAGTGAAAATGTCACTAATTTTAAAACAATAAAAGTAAATATCATCTAATGCTGATGCCTGTTTTGATACCACCACAAAGTTGAGTTCTTGGGACCCCAAACTGGTATAATTATTAGAATTAGCTTTATTGGTAAGTTGGACATACAAGGAATTTGATGCTGGTTTACTTAACTCTCTGTGTACAGACTAGATACACACAGTGTATATGCATTTACAAACAGAACAGAAGCAGAAATAGAAAAGCATGAACCAAAATTTTAAATAAAACATAAAAATTAAGGTAAGGGATTGAATATGTACATTATGTACAAGATACTGGCTGAGAAGCAAAGTGACACAAACAACAAAAACAAGAGACAAAGTGCACAGATGCAGGTACAGTCAGAGGATGATATGTGCATATCA
The DNA here is from genome assembly GCA_037902135.1 of Cetoscarus ocellatus. Classification (NCBI taxonomy): domain Eukaryota; kingdom Metazoa; phylum Chordata; class Actinopteri; order Labriformes; family Labridae; genus Cetoscarus; species Cetoscarus ocellatus. The sequence goes on from JBAMNC010000594.1 coordinate 73,352, forward strand.
ACGGACTGGATTTCAAAGACTGATCATATATACAGGTAAACAGATGGACATTGGCAGTTAAGAATTCAAGATGGCAACAGCCAGGGGGAAACTGTTCTTGTGCTTGGTGGTTTTAGTGTACTGTGCTCTGTAATGCTTACCTGAAGGGAGGAGTCTGAACAGTTTGTGTCTGGGATGTGAGGGGTCTGCAGATTTATTCATTCAATTTAATCATTGATTGCTATTCTGCACAGCATAAACAATCACCAAACACACACCTTAAACCAGGGGTTCTCAATTACTGCCTGTCATGCCCCTCCTGCGAGATCAACATTTTTGGTTCACCCCTCCCAATCACCCATCTGCAAAGTTATAATAAGGGCAAAGTTAAGATTTGTCTAAACATATCAAAGCATGAAAGTACCAATTTCTCCAGTAAGTACTAGTGTTCAAACACAGAACTCAATAGTATTTTTTGCCATTTTTATTTCCACACATGAATAATACACTTCTAACCCTGTGTTATCTTTTAAAAAATATGAAAACAACAAGGTGGTAATAAACAAAAATAGTTTCTTTGGAGACTCAAAAGTATTTAAGTCCAGGGTCAAAATTTAAAGTTCTAAAAAAATAAAATAGTTTTACATCAAACAGAATTAACTAAGAGAAACAATGTAAAAAGAAGTGGTAGATATAGAAAGAGTCTACATTACAATGAAAAGATAAAGACCTAATTATTAAATGTTAGAGTAATATGTGTTTTACAGATAAGGCAATCTCTCCATGGATTTATTTCTATTTTAAAGTTGGAATGTTTTGTTTATTACAAATATAAGTACAGGCTGAAGGGCACTTAGTGACCATGTGTCAATACATCACAGCCAGTGTTCATTTGAGTACAAGTCACACTGTGCATTATGGGTACAAAGCTGGCAGGTTGAAAAATGCATTAATTTTTACTTTAACACAGTACCATTATGTCACAATCAGCACATAACCTTAATGTCATAGCTTTAACCTGTTAATGTACACTAAACTAGAGAAAACATTTTCAAAATACAAGGTTATTAAAACATACCAATGAAACCCTAAATCAGAACTAGTAAATATATGGTTTTATGTATCCCTAAATACAACGCATGTTAACCAAGGTGTAAAGCCAAGCTGGGTGAACTCCTGATTACTTAGTTACATCTGACACTGACAGCTGTGTCTCAGAGTATCCATGACTCCAAGCAGCAGTTTTTGACAAAAGAGGCAGAAATCTAATGCAAAAGCTCCAAACAAGACTATTCTGACAGGTTGTTTTTTTGAAGGGGTTGAATAGTTTAAAAAGAAACGTATTCCAGTCAAACTGGATGTGTTAAAAAAAAAAAAGTCTTTATAGAGAGGATGAGTATAAGTTAAAAGTTTGTAAAAAGCACATCTGTGTAGTTATTACACTGGACCTGCAGTGCTCTCAATCCTGCACTTTAATTCTTGGGACTAAATGTTCAAGATATTCTGTTGTCACGATATGAGCCGCCAGAATCCCTGCTCTCTGAGAGGTTCTCATACATCTTTTAGTCTGGCACCCATTAGATCAGCAGAGGCCATCTCATGTCACATGAGATAACTTCTATCCTGATGTTGGCCTGAATGATGGTGTGGTCCATTCATCCTCTCACAGTGAAAGGAGCTTTTTAACATGTTGTGGATGTTTAGTGAAAATGAGGACGCCTCAGATTAGGTCAAGAACATTGCTGGGAGAGTACTTAAGGAGAGGCTGACTGTCTCTCTGACGAAAACTTGCACTTGGAGTTTTTATTCAAAACTGCTGCATATTTAATTGATATATGACCTCATGTTGTGTCCATCATTTTTGCACTTTGACTACAGAACTTCCTTTAGGGCTGGGTGATTTTGGAAAAAAACTGACATAATGATATCTTTCCTTTTGTGACAAATTATTAGTTACACTAGTTACTACACAGAATAAATCGGGTTTTAATTGATAAAAGCTACATTTAGTCTTTATGATATACCAAAGCTCACAGTGTTGAGCTGCCTGTGACTCTCACATACCAAGGCATCCCTACTACTGTATAATAAACAATTTACAGCAGCATGTTCTGTCTTTAATAGACCTTGTATTTGGTCAGAGAATTAACAAACAGCATCTGCTGATAGCCTAAAAATACCCTCACAAGATTATGGCTGTCTTAATAATTGCAAATATATGACATAACCGAGCCAACCACAATGGATGGCGGGTCAATGCAACAACTGCACATGGCGTCAGATCACTCCACCTTGAGTTAAGATGCAATACTGGCATACCTTACCTGACACACACCATTTTTAGTAAGCGTATAATTTTAATAAGAAACGCTAATGAGTTTTGAAAGTATCAAACTGCTCAGGACGAGTTTTATCGGTTGGACTTTTGATTATTTGTCAGTGTTTTTGATCCTTTGAGAATTGACCTCATACACAATATCAGTAAAAGTAAAACTTTCAGGCTAAAAAACTGTTTTATTTCAGCACACACAGAAGTTGTCTGATAAAATGCTACTCATGATCCTTTTTTTGTCTCCAAATAATTTCAGTGTTTGTTCACAAAGCATTAACTTGCTTAATTTTTTCTTTTATGCACAAGCCTCTGTTTCTTAATAACTAGTGTTCTTATGCTCCACTTCCTGCTGCTTCTGTTTAACTTTGCCTCATATGTCAATATTCTTTTGATTAACATTTTATATAGGCATTACTACTCGTGTGTTAAAATTTACTCAGCATCAGTGTTTTACAGCATCTGATCTGCGTGTGACTGTGGACAGGGATTGTTGTCTGTGTGAAAAGCATCCAAACCTGAGAAAGTTCAGAATGCCATTGACAGACAAAAAGATTTATATGTAACAAAAGACATCATAAATTTATAGCAGAAAATGCTACACGTCACCTTTCTCTCTTGTCCCCTGGTATTCTAACTTATATCAACAAAAGACACTGATAATCTGCTATTCTTTTTAACTTCATTCTGTCTTGAGCGCCGAATTTTTACAGTAGATGACACACATCACTATGTTTCATATGATAGACACTGATGCTTTCATTGTGCCAGTGAGACATCAGATCACAAACCAGACCCAGTGAAGTCAAAACACTGCCTCACTCCCTCACAGCCACCTCTCTGTCTCTGTTCTGCATCAAGGGAAGCTCTGAACATTCAACCCTGCCTTGCTCTTGACTTTGTTTGTATTGTTATCTCTACAATTAGATTGGAGCAAAAGCTGAATTTAACAAGGTGGCTGTAAGAAAAACAATGTAAGCAAAGTTTGTCATGTCCTTTAATAACATCTTTACCAGGCTGACTATGCATCATGCTATGTAAGGGAGGAAGGAGGGTGCTTTTTGTCATGGCAAACCATCAAACACATTTCTTTAATCTATTTTTAAGCTCTAAAAAAGTAACTTCAGAAAAAACACATCCTGGGATATTTTTATATCTGCTTGTCAGCATAAAGGCACATTTTGAAATATGTTTGCCAACTAACATGACTTAAAATATGCCAATGTGATAAAGTCTAGAATAACATTCAGTCTTCTGAGGCTAAAAATGAATTCTGCCTGATTAACAGTGAGGGTGGTTATTAACGCCACCCACCTGCCAAATGCTGCTCGATCTAGGGTGCTTGCTGAAGATTTTTTTTAGCTGCAACAACTCTGTTTGGCGGCCATCGTTAAGTTTTCAATGGAATAATTCTGGCATATTCATCCCTCGAGAGCAGGGATGGGAAACTTTGGATCTCAAGACAGACACTTGAATTTTAGCAATTCAACAAATGATGTCTGTGCGGTGCCAGCAGCTGCATAAAATGTCCCATCAGTGAGTTATATATGAGGTTATATGTGAGCATAACCAGCCTACATACATCTTAATTTTTATTATTATTTTTTTGATAAATATTACAAAATACTGCTAAATTCTGCTGTTCCTATGAGACAGTGTAGATGCTACTGTGTCATTTTCCATTATCTGTTAACATTTGGTTTAAAAGGCAACAGCTAGTAATTAAAGCTACAGTGATAAAAAGTAGGGGTGTCAAAAATGATCCTTTAATTCGATTCATCATGGTGCTGACGCAAAAGATGATGCATCGATCTAAGGGCCAGCAAATGATCATTCAATCTTGCAGAGGCTGTGCAGAACTGAATAATCAGTATTGTTTCTGAATATAAAAAAAAACAAGTACAAGAAAATGTGACCTATAAAATTTATTTATTTTTATTCCAATGGAAATGCTACCTTGCTAAAATTGATTTTTAAAGCCATTTCTGATTAGTAAAAGGAGTCTAAATATCTGATTGCTTGTATTATTTGATTTAAGTAATATAGAAAATCAAGGATAGTACTAACCCAGAGGAATGCATTGGGATGTCAGATTGAATTGAATCATAAACTTAATTATTGTCATGAATTGAATTGTGAGACGAGTGAAGATAAGCAGCCCTAGTTACAAGTGATCAGTGGCTGCGGTATAGTTTAGATCAAGAACTGTGAGATTGATTATTTTTTTCATGGCTGATTTTGTCCTGTCATACTTCCATGGGCAAGTTATTGTTATCTTTTAATGACCTGTGAGCTGCATCTGGTTAAGGAGGGGGTTGTCCAGCCCTGCATCATAATATAAAATAAAAGGAAGACGTTACTAAAGAAGATGCATGTAACATAACACCTTTGTAAATTAAGATTACTACGCCTAATATGATTTAGTATTTACCGTGCATTGGTGTTGAGATGGATCAGTGTCATGAGTTTTGGGTCAGTTAGTTAGCCATAAAAACAACCATGGTTTCTAAGCAGGTCTAGACTTTAGTATTAGTCCAGTCTGAGCTGCAGTGTGAGAAATTAGGCCATTGAAGGATGGCAGCAGTTATTAGTAGATTTCATTCCCAACAGTGAATTGAGCCTTTTCTGTGTTGGTGTAAAAATAGTCTGTCTTTGAGTGATGAGGAAGTGGAGAAAAAAAATCATCCTCTGGAAGGATCCTGTGTGCAGCCAAGCACCGAGTCTGAGGAGAGGCGCACAGGCTGGCAGTGCTGAAACAAGCTGCTTCTGTCAGAGCTGAGCTCAAAGTAAATGTGTTTTCTTTTATCAGTCCGGACGCACACAAAGCACATATTGTCAGAGCTTTACCTACACCAATGTTGACTTCACTTGGACAAATAGAATCAGATTTCTTAGATTTTTAGTTTAATATCTCGAATGCTTTAAAAACGTCAACATAAAACACGTCTTTTCCAGGCTAGTGTTGCTCGTATCATGCTTGACAAAAACTATAACATGTTTTTATTTTCTGCCGTAATTGTCTGTGACATATCACACTGCCTTCCTGTTCATTTAACAATCGCCCAGAGGATATCCTGAACCAGCTCTACAAATACATACCACCCAGTATTGATTTTTTTTGTCCACCTGTTCGTGTTTAAACAATCCAGCTTCCTCCCATAGATTTGTTCGGAGAACTTGGGCCCTGATGATGTAACACCCTGCGGTAGCTTTTGTTTCAAGGATGTATTTTGTGTCATGACTACAATCAGCAGAAGCCAGTAAGAAATACAAAATGCTGCATTGATAGAAACGGCACAAGCATAAATTCCCATTGTTGATTATACACAAGCCCACATGCTCCATTTGTTTATGCCTGTTGGCTTGGTAAGGTCTGCACCAATTTACTTGACTCTTATGTGACTTTCACTTTTGTTATCCCCTCAATCAACCACTATTATTTAGTTAACATTGATGTACGAGCTCCACATGCTCAATATATAATTCATGGGCACTTCCATGTAACTCAAGCTCCCTTTTAATGTCTTGCCAGCCTTAGCTTAACTGAGAAGTACAGTTTGATTGGCAGGCAGTGAATCTGAATTTCCATAATATGTGGACAGAAAGGATGGGATAAACTCTAGATAGTTATAAGGGATGCACAATAGTATTGGAAGAACAGCAGTATAGACAGATAATTGCCTGAAAAGCCGATTATCTGTGCCGCAGTACATTTACATATTTATTTTTACATACATATGTCTAATATATTGGCTGTAACACTAGCAGAATGAACAAATGTACCGTGATGGTTTATCTTATCACTGAATGCCCCTTTTTATAAACCAAAAGTTTTATTTATGAAAGAATCAAATGGTATTTTTCTTGCTGCTCATCTGTAGCTTACACAAACAGACAGAAGTGGTCCAAAGTTTGACCTTAATTGCAAAATGATGCCAGCCACACAACATGCAGTGTGTAAAGCTGTGTGACACAAGAGTGGAAACACCAGCAACTTGTTAAGAGGTGTCTAGTTGGCCTTGCATGAAGTATCATGGGTGTTATGTATTTGAGGTTGTTGACACAGAAAATCTGTGTAGCTCAACACAAATAAACATCAGATACAGATCGTCGAAATTGAGCACTCTTTTAGTCACAGCATCAGCATTGAGCTAATGCTGGTGTAAATAGTGGAAGCTTTTAGTCTCACGAAAAGTCAGTTTTTCAACAGCAACCCAATACTCAAACTTTGCCTTTGTACAGCCCCTGTCTCCTCCCTCCTGTGTTGTTTCTGGTGTGTTAGCTGCATGCTACCAGCTTTCATGTTAAAACTATTTTTGATTTCAGCATATTTTTTTATTATTTAGCTGATAAGAATAAAAAGAAATACACAAGGTGTATGTTATATGCATTTATTGGGCTTTTCTTCTGTTAAATCACATTATACAGCTTTAATGCACTGCAGGCTGAAGCAAATCCTGAAATAAGCACCTATTGATAAGGAATGGGGCTGAATTGGTAATCGGTTGGAAACCAAGATCAGTTTTGAATTTAATTTGACACCCAGAATTGATGTAGAATCAAATCATAACCTGCCGGTAGATTCACAACTCAAATTTGTTTCAGGGATGCACGATATTGTATTTTTGCAGATATCCGATATATTGATATTTCCAAGCTCATTATGGCCTATACCGATATCAATACCAATGTTTAGTGTCAGGAGCACAAGCATCTGCTTAACTTAAATTGATCTGTTTCTTCTATGATTGCACTCCTTTTGTTTTGGAAACAGATGTTAGAAAGAGAAACAATATTTTATTTTAATAAATAATACTTTTGATTAGTAAAAGTGGGCACTGAGTCATGTTGACGTAAACTATCATTGTACAACTGCACATTTTTGCTGGTATTATGGGCGATGCATGAGATACTTATGGCCAATTTTTATGTTGAAGTTACCAGCTGTAAATATCATTAAAATGTTCATATCTGCAGATACTGATAATCAACTTTGCAGACACATATCTGCAGATACTAATATTGATCTGATAATATTGTACATCCCTAGTGTGTGTCATAGTGTTTATTCACTATCTCTTGTTTACATCCAGGTAAAGCAATTAGTCATCAAGACGGAAGCAGGCAGGAGCTTTCTAGCTAATATGCTAACACATGACATTTATGCTAAATCATTTAAGTGCACAAGTATACTTTTCAGCTTCTTGGTGACTACTGCAGGCGGCACGATGGCACAGCAGGTAGTGCACGTGCCTCACAGCAAAAAGGTTGCTGGTATGATCCCCTTCCCAGTCAGGGCCTTTCTGTGTGGAGTTTGCATGTTTTCCCCGTGCATCTTTGGGTTCTCTCCAGGCACTCCGGCTTCCTCCCACAGACCAAAAACATGCTCATTAGGTTAATTGGTGACACCAGATTTTCCTTAGGTATGAGTGTGAATGGTTGTCCGTCTCTCTAGGTGTCCCTGCAATCGGCTGGTGACAGGTTGAGGGTGTACCCTGCCTCTGGCCCAATGTCAGCTGGGATAGGCTCCAGACCCCACGACCCCACAGGGGATAAGAGGAATAGATTATGGATGGATGGATGGTTAGTTGGTAACTGCTGCTTAATTTCCGGATTCAAAGCTAGCATGGAGACAGTAGCGCATGAGCAGAACCTCAGTTCAGTCTGGTCTGATTGAAGAGTATGCATGCAAGAGGATATTGATCTTCAATCTTTAACTTCATTATCAAGGTAGGTTAGTCTGACCTCAAAAATGTCAGTTATTATTAACGTCTTAGTTATATTTTTGAGGTGCAAAGGACTAATGGTTCAGCACGGCCTGCATCTCTATCAGAGTCAAACATCAAGAACGACTCTGATGAAGATGGAGGGCAAGTTGAAACATTAGTTCTAAAATATCTAAAGTGACTCGTGCTCTAGTTGTTTCTTTGGAAGTGTATTTTCATACATTTTGGCCCCGTTCTGAGAGGACAGACATCCATCTGTAGAGTGACTGAAGCCTTTTTTGACTGCATGTAAATCTACAGAACATAGAGGACATAAACACTGACCAATGGATTCAATAGCCTGTGCCTTAGTGTCCATGTGGACTCTTTTTCTTTAAAGTCTGGACAGATGACAGAGGCTTAAGAGATAGTTCAAGTCCCAAATCTATTTGGCTATCTATCAATCTTTGTGTAATCTTTTATTCTGCATACTGCTGCCTGGTGAACGTGCCAACAGAGCAGAGATTTAGGCTTTCTTGAGTTAATACTAACAACTGAAGAAAAACTTCAATTGAATAGGTTTTCTTTTTTTTATCAGAAAAAGCTTTGATTTTTTTTATTACTTACGGCACAGGCTCTACAAAAGATGTCCTTGGTCTGGTACTTATTTATCTTCCCTCTGGTTAAACTTGATTTATTAAATAAGAGCAGATTTTGTTCATTTTATCGGCTTCCTCCACTATGACACACAGAACCCCTAATGTCACTGATGATCGAGTACACAGGTCTGGACCTTTCCTCACTTCTCTCTGACTATGCTACCTGATAGCTCAGCTCAGCTCTCAATCATGACTCACTCTATTTAATGAGTTTTTCTGAAGCGATATGTTGCCAGCTGTTGACCACCCTGCAGAAGTAGTCACATCACATAAGATACACAACTCTATATTTAGCCTCTGCTCGTAGTGGTTGCTGCTGTTTTTCCTCGTCTGGAGTAGCTGCATCATCTTTGTGGTAAAAAATTGTCATGAATGAGTGAGTGAGCTGGAGTGTATCTGAGGGCGATGCAGGTTGGGTGAAGTAGAAGTTTGTTGGCTGCATCTGGGATAAGTTGTGTAACCACACTCACGCAAAAGTGAAGCACTGCACATTCATTAACACTGCACACACAAACACCCCCCCACCCCCACCCCCCCACCCCCACCCCACCCCACACACACACACATTCTGCCAGATTTGGTCAAAGTAGTTGTTGGACTTTTTTGCTTAGAGGGTTTTTGGAAAGGTTTTTATGTCTTAGATCTCTGCTTGCTGGTCTCTGCCAGTAAAAGGTGTTTCTGATGTGAGTATGAAGAAGCTCCGTCACCTTTGCCAAATTTTGTATTCCTATTCTGTGTTTAAGAAAGCAGAGTATGAGAAATGTCATCCTTGCGCAAAGCTTTAATATATGCAGAAGCTCATGTATTCTGCTAAGGGTTTAGATATAATGAATTAAATGTATGCACGCCTCAGATGTTCTAGTTCAGCCTGTTTTTCAGTCACACAAATGTTCTATGCAGGGTGTAGTCGTATTTGTACGGAGTGACTGTGCATGTTAGGTAGGCTGTGTTTTACACCGAACAACAATGTCTTGTCTACTTTCAAGGTGAATCTTTTGGCCCTTTTTCCCTATCATAAGCGGCCAGCTGACTATTTCAAGAGAACTAAGAAAGACCAGTCTTTTTCAAAGACCATTTAAGCTAATCATGATTTTTATTGTGTGTGTTGTCATTTCTGATTAAGAGCCAGAAGCGACACATTTGTGGTGATTCTCTTTGTTAAATTGACTTTTAGCAGCTTCTAGTGTAGGACCATGTTCTCTTTTTGCTTTTATTTTATCATTAAACACACAGTAGTTTATCTTTTTTGGGATGTGCATGCTTTCTCCTTGATTCTGGGCACACTAGAGTAAGGTTTGGGATTTAGTTTTCATGGATTTTGGTCATGATTATGGTTCTGCTTATTTTGCCTATTTCTTAATGGCTCCTTATTCCAATTCCACACTTCTTAGAGAGTATGATATACCGGTAATAGATATTTTGAGACTAAAAATCTACCTGCGTTGTTGTTGGTCTAGTTGTGGTCTCAATCATAAATTCTCAGCTGTTGCAGAGATTTTCCCCTCCATTTATACAATTTTACATTGCCCTTATTTATGAGCCAAAACTGTTTAATTAAACAATGAAACTAGAAGTACTCAAAGGGCAAAAACCTCGACCAAGGCCAGGCCTTCTAAGCCAAGTTATTATAAAAAAATCTGGAAACTGTGCCATCTCGAATGTTAGCAAATCCCTTTCAAGATTCCTGGCTGTGCATCCATATTCAGACCATCAAAATCTGATCACTGCTTCACTCTTTCATCAGAATCTGTTGAGAACTGTTGAGACAAATTTCTACAAAAGCGTGGCCTCCTTGTCGGAGGTAAAATAATCTAAACATTCTTTTAGTTTTAGTTTTGCTTCATGGTGCTATTACCTCTATTGTTGTTTTTTGTAAGCACTTTCAGATTAAGCTTGTTGATAAATTGATAATAAGAAACCAGGTATAACCATAGATATTCAGAAATAAATAGTCTTTCACTGTCATAATCACTGCTGACAGGGTCAAAGAGGTTTTACTCCTTCATCACTGATCTTAAAGCTCACTTTGCAGCGACATCCCTCCTCTCTCCTCGCCTATTCATTACTGTGGTGAGCTCCGCAGCGTCTCTTTGTGGTAAACCGGGTTAATGGGGTGCTTTCTGGACTCCTGATTCTTTCTCCTTAACAGTAATGTGAGTGTGAGCTCAGCTGTGTCTTTACCTGTGTTTGAGGAGAAGTTGAATTAAATATGTAATTCTTGCACATCATTGCATTTTTCTAAATATGCAGATATTTCAAAACTCATGTTTGCTGATACTGATGTTGATACCAATATATTGTGTCAATAGCTCAAAGTCTCTCCTCAGGGGCAAGTTGAGGTGTGCTGTGGGACTTTGTTCAACCAGTGGCTATCACTTTAACATTGTAACATTGAATGAATTTTAAATTGACATGTTATAGTACAGTATAGTCTAATCAGCAGCTGAAATTAGGCAGCTAAAGATGCTCCTTACAAAGAGTTTCTAAAAGGGAATGTTTTCTTTTGCAAAGTTGATGGAATTTTTGGGGAGTGACACTAGTAAGTGTCACCTTTATTTGCCAGCTCACCCTCATATTTGAATTTTAAACACTGAACTTAAACATAAACCACGACAACCTTATATTGCTGTTTTAATATCACATCCAATACTTAGATTATATCAAAATCTCATGTCACTGTCTGAAGAACAGAATCTTTGTGGGAGACGTTTTTGTGTGTGGTCTGAAAATATTCAATGTGAGTCAGAACTGGAGCACATTTAGTCCCAGATTGAATCTGGTCACTCCTCCCCCGAGGACTGTATGATATAATGGTGATCAGGAAACTGGTGCAGGGTGGTGTCTGTCAACTTAGTCATGATATACTTTTCATCATTTTTTTCTTCAATTCTTTTTACAGGAAGAAATCTGCAAAATGGGATGAGATGAACATCCTGGCCACGTACCATCCAGCTGACAAAGACTACGGCCTGATGAAGATAGACGAACCCAGCACACCTTACAACAGGTAAAAGGCTAACATCATCCATATTTCTTTCATTTTAAACCAAAGTGTTTTTATGTGTTAGATCAATAATAGGCGGCACGGTGGTGCAGCAGGTAGTGCATGTGCCTCACAGCTAGAAGGTTGCTGTTTGAGGGCATACCATGGATCCAAAAAACAACAAAAAAAGCACTTCACCACTAAAATGAGTTGGTTGTCCAAAGCTGGTTGTGCTCAACCTACGGAATGAATTTGGATGAGATGATAAGTATAAATTGAGATCCCTGATCAGTTAAAAAATGCAGAAATCATCCCAGATCCAAAACTTTTGGTTAGTACCAGGACATCCCTGGTTTGCTGTTAAGTACAGCAAACCAGGGATGTCATACACCTTTTGAAGTGAGTATTTTTTGAAAAATTGCTTTTTGGGGGATTGTAGAGTTGGAGAATGGAGTGGTGTTTTGTGGTGTGAGCTTGGGTGACTGAATATACAGCTTAGGCCAGTCACTGTTTCTAATAATCCTTTTAAAACAGACTATGAAAATAACACGCTAATCTTCAAATGTGTCTGAACAGGCCCAAGTCGTCCTCGCTTTTACATTCCATTATTCTTCCATTTTAATCCTCTTGAGTCAATCAAAGACCGATAAACTCAGTGAAAGCATCTTACTGCAGAAGTCAGAGGGTAACTGTGGGTGCTGCTTATCACAAACATCACTGTGACCTCCAGGATTGTGGGTAGTGTAGTTTATGTGCTCAAAATTGCAATGATCATGAATTTCTGAAAACAGAGTCTCTTATAGGAGCACAAACCCTCTTTTGACTCTGGAGTAGGTTGTTATTAGCCTGCACTGGATGGTTATGACATTATGGACAAAAATCAGTAATAAGTTTGATATTGTGGCTGATGAAGAGGGCATCATGGAGTGACTGGGCGTTACACATCCCTCTACTACACCTCAGCCGGGACTTTTGGGGGTCAGATAATCTTAAATTGAAAAACATTAGTGTCATAGGATTAGTTTAATTTTATCAATTGAGACATTTTAGTGCAGGAAATCTTCACGTAGTACCTTAAAAGGCACCTTAGGACAATCACAAACAAATTCAGACCTTTAACTACTAGTGCCAGTGTCTGAGAGTTAAATAGGGTGTGTGTGCTGCTGTTACAGGGATGTCTCGGCAGGTTTGTAATTCAATATGTCAGGGTGCTGCAGGGAAGGTCACCCTTGTCACAGTACTTTCCTCTTTGTGTATTCACGGTCCTCTTCCTGTCTTTACCCTCTGTGCCCTCTTCTCTGTCCTCTGTTGTTCAAACATGCTCTCTTTAAGCTTCAATCTGTCTGCATTTTCTGTCCAGCCTTCTTTATGCCTTCTTTAATTTTTTTTAGTAATCCACTAAATTTCTGTGTTTCAGGATGGTGGGGGATGATGAAGATGAGGGGGCACTCAGTGACTCGGAAGGCCAAGGAGGACTCACGGCTGATGATTTGGCATCAAAGTAAGACGAACATGTTGAAGGAGATGTTTTGTTTGTTTTTTCTGTTTTTGTTTATGATATTTTAAGTCAGTGAAATAGAAATAGTGAAGTGCAGTCATGAGTGGGCCCTAAATACACTTTTTTCTTACATTGTGTAAATATACTGAGTAATTTGATAATGGGGCATCTGCTCTGATGCAGCCTCAAGGTTTTGTCTGAGCAGAAAGTTCTTTTATGTTGTTCACACCACACACAGCATGCAGACACAGTGCATGTCCACTCACTCCCAGACATCACTGCTGCATGTGACAGCACTCCAGACAATGTTTGCTAAATGCATCACGACAAGTGTCTTCCTTCTTCTTAGAAAAACAAACGGTGCAGAGAGAACCATTGTACAGGTCAGCAGTGTACAACAATCCAAACAAGATTTTTCACATCCTTATAAGATAGAAATTGAGGTTTAATTGATAGCCATGCCATTCCATTCCATTTTGTTGTTCTGTTCTTAATTCCTGTGGATGTTTTAAGTGGGGAAAAGTAGACTAACAAATGTTTTCTGTATCATTTATGTCAATCACGTGGCACCCCTGATATTTTACACCTTGCTTTATCAACAAATATTGTGGCATGATGCTGGTGTTTCCTTCTTGTCTTAAAATCATTCAACTACAGATATCGCACATTGCACCGTTGGCATAACATTGTCTTAAATTAAGCCACAGTTTAGACCACATCTGTTTCCTGTCTGCCATGTTTATTTCTTAGACTACACCACTACTACCTAGGTTTAACATGTATGTATGTGTCCTAATTACGAATTGAAATCAACAGCAATATTTTCATTTGAAAGATTATGACAAATATTCTAATACTTCAAATAAGCCTACTTTTGTTAGCATCTGAATGCAACAGCAGCTTGACAGGTAGCGTTCAGATGCGCTACAGCCTACCTTTGGTCGTGAGACTGCAGATTACCACAGATTAAAATAGTGAAAAATATTACAATTATTAAATACAACTATAAGAAATGATGTATTCATGAGAAACCTTTGAATTTGTACAAGGTAACATATCCAAAAATCCAAAAGTCAAGATCTACCCAAGTTCTAATATGGTTGGGTATTACCTAGTCATAATTTTAGACGTTTGGATTAAAAAAAAGGAAATTCATTAAATCTTTATACAGGGGGAGCTTGTGTTGTGGAGTGGAAAGCAACCATGCACATATCATATACAGTGCTTAACAAATTTATAGACCACCCGTCATTAAAATGAGAAAAACGTTTTGTACCCAAATTTGGGCTGTCTAACTGGGCTTCTCTGAGAATTTAATCGAGCTTAACATTCAACCACTAAAACTTATTTTTCAGGAATGCAAGTAAATAACTATAATTTGATCTCTTCATCAGGAAATAATAATGTGATTTACTGTTAGTTCTATTATTTTGTAAAGCAGTAAAATTTGAAGTTTATGGATAAAAATAATAATTATATTTTAGCACTAAGGATATCATTTCTGTTAAAGAGCCTCTACATACTGGTGTATTAACCATTACAGAAACTTAAAAACTGATTTTAGTAATAATAAGTGTTGTTAATATAGGGCAGCTGTGGCATAAACCTCACATTGGGTGGTGGTCTAATAAATTTGTTAAACTGGATGTGAAGTGGCCAGTCTTTGTTCAATTCCCACCTAAGGTGAACTTGAGACACGTCTTCCCCTGCTTTCCTTCTCCCCTTTTCTAAGTCGATCAACTGTCACTCACTATCAAACAAAGGCCTAAAATGACAGAAAAATTTCTTTGAAAAAATCATTATACAAGTTTTAGCAGTCAGTGGTTCAACCGTTAGGTGAAAATAACGAATTAAAAAAAGTATTTAAAAAGTCTCAAAGGTGAAATTATAAGCAGTTAAGTTTTTAATGTTTTATTAACCGGCAGAGGATTAATTAAAGTGTATATGTAAACATTTAGACATGCATTAATAACCTAACAGACATGATGCAGAGCTTATCAGAACACCATGTGTTGGAGCTACACAATTAATTATGTTTCACTTACTTACAATATTGACCCTCCTTCGATCCAAGAAACAGGCTTGCTAATTTACGTTTACAACACGTACTCCACCTTTAGAAAGCATTGTATGGTGACCTGTGAGAATAGATTTAAAAACATTTATCATATTTGAATTGCTGTGTTGCATGTCATGTTTATGATGTAAATTATTATCTGATAATCAATGTTTGTTCCCAAACGACCTTTGGTCTTTCTCTCTTCTCTATCACACACCTGCTTCTCAGCTGTCTCAGCAGCTTCTTCTGCCCCTCCTGTCTCCTCTTCTGCTTTTCTATGGCTTAGTTCATGAAATACTTCCATAAGGAGGCCCTTCTTTAAGGAGTCAAAAACACAATCTATGATTTGAAGGGACATTTTAGGTGCATGGATCAAACCAATTCCAGTGGAGAATCACTAGAGATTTGTTATAATTAGCTTTCTGTGAGCAGTTCCCTGTACTTCCTTTAAGTAGGGAAGTACAGGCAAGTGTGACCTTGCCTGGCAAAACAAGGTCACACTTGTCAGAGGCAGTCGGCACAAACGACAACAAAGAAGTCAAAAGTGTGACTGTATTTTTCTCAGTATGATGGTCCCTGCAAAATATGTAGTGTATGTGGGATTTCACGCAATGCTGGAAACACCAACATCTTGCTGAAGCCTTTGTGCATGTAGAACACCAAGTGTTAACCCTGAAAACAATCCTGTTTATTATTTTCTTACAAAGAAAAATCCACAGGATGCAGTTAGGGAATTAATAAAGTACTATATCAATGGGCAGGATAGATAATGGCGTTGTATCAATATGATCTTAGTTAATCTTTAGGGATCAAGGTCCGTATCATATAAAATAACAATTGAGATAAGTCAGAGTCTCGTGTATGGAATTCAGTTTCATTTAATTTCAATAATCAATACCATACTATGCCATACTTGTGTACAATACAATAATGCTCTGGTAAAAATTAAAATTTTAATCCAGTATTTAGCTGTGTTATTATGTAGTTCAAAGTTATATATATATATATATAGATATATAGATATAGATATAGAGATAGAGATATAGATATATATATATAGATATATAGATATAGATATAGATATAGATATATTTATATAGATATACACACACACACACACATATATATATATATATATATATATATATATATATATATATATATATATATATATGATGCTGTAACATTTTTAGTTACAGTTTATAAATTTGAACCACACTTCCTATATCTTTGCTGTATAAGTGTGCTCGATGCCTTGTTTAAATATTTTAGGTTGTGCCAGTTTTAAAATGTAAGTCTGTCATATTAAGCAATAAATCAAAACAGGGTATATAGAGGGTATGGCTGCAGGGTCATGTTTGGTCAGTTGTTGGGAGCACAAGAGAGCAAAAACAATCCCAGAACAGATCAGGTGTCACAACCCAGACAACAAGTGGGCTGCATGATATGTTTAAAAAGTTAAACATAAACAACCAAAATTTAGCTTAAATTTGGGATGTAATTGTGATCAGTAATCATGATCTCAGCATGCGTCAGAGTAGTCTTGTTGATCATTCTGGCCCAAATTTTGCAGCCCTACCTCGTGTTGTTTAACATCATCACTCTGTTAGCATTCCTTTGTTTCATAAAAATGCCTTCTGCATTTTTGCGCTCCTCTGTCCTAATTCATGATCAATAGACAATGGGTTTATGGGTGTTTCCCATCAGCCATGAGTTCCAGGGGAAAGCGGTAATGCAAAGAGAGGGGAAGGCTCTCTTTAAGTCACAAACCGACTGCCCCAAAAAGTCCAAAGACGTCTCATACTGTGTGTCATACAGTTTGTCTTGAAGCAAAAGCCATGATGAGGCCTTGAATAGGTTTACTTTTATGATTAAAGTTCCATATTCAACCAAGAAAGATGAAAAATCTTCAACCTTCAGACATCACTCTGTTAAAAAGAATGTACAGCTCTATCTGAGCTGTCTCCTGGATGAATATATGAGTCTGAAATATTTGCTTTGGGCTATCATGCTTACATAAGTGCACTGATGCGGCAATGGGGCGAACTAGTTTGAGTGTGTTTTTCCCACAGAGACAATAGTGATTAGCTCCAGGCTTGCAAGTCAATTAGCGTCCTTTGTTTACTTCCTCACAGAGTGCCTTTTATTGTTTTACTCTGAACTCTCCAGATAGTACGACTGCTGTTCTTTTTCTGTGAACGTTTTTTATTCAATCTACTGCCATCCACTTCAAGTCTCTCCTCCTGTCCATGCTGCTTCAACATTTACTTCACTAATGCCTCTCCTTTGTCCTGTACCATACCATACTATACCATTACTGCTGCATTCTGAAACTGTGCTAAATTAAATCTTCTTTCCTTGTGACTTGAGCCAGTCTGTCTGAGTTTGTAATAGTACAGTAAACTGGAGCTTCCCCCTGAGGCTGCAGCACCGATTTACTACCATCCGTTGAGCCGTGAACCATTATTCATTTAGTCCTGTGCTGTTAGCTCTTTGTGAGTGTGAGAGAAGTGGGTAGTAACTCTTGTTATTTTTGTCGCATGCTCGAGTACTCACACGCTCACATCTCTTCGCTCTAGCCGTGCCTACACTTTCTTCCCCCCTCGCCCCACTTTTCTCCATCTGTGTTTCTCTGATGCCTGCATCATTCCATAAAAAGCTCTCTCTGAAGTTTTTGATCACTTCACAGGCACTTCAAGGGGAGCTTTTGATCATTTTCACTTTCTGTTTGAAAATCTGCCCTTAATTTGGTCAAAACCAGGGTCAAATGGGATAGAAGATCCTCAAAAGAGCCAGTTAATTTGAATTTCTTAACTTATTTGTCTGTTTTTACCTTTTTAAGACTGGTGGCAGCTGAAGGCACAGAGCCTCGCTTCCTCATGAAGGAAGAGGAGGAGGAAGAAGAAAGCAGTGAGGAAGAGGAAGAGGAGCTTACTCCTGAAGAGCAAGGTAAATACAGATGTTAGTTCTGGGGCTGTGGCTTTAACCCTTTAACTTACACAAAAAATAGCCATGAAAATGTCTTTTTTGACAAATTGGGGCACTAATGCAACAATTAATTGTTTTTTTTTTTTACACGCAAAATATTTATAAATCATTAACCGCTGCCAAATGGTTGAACTGGGAGTTTATAGTCGAAGAAGTAATTCCATTGTTAAAATGAAAAGAGAACAAAAATCAAGTAAAATGTCCTTTTTTGAGAAACACAAGTTTTTGGATGTCATATTCATTTAATATAGGCCATCTTTACCTATCTGAGAAATTCCCCTCTTTAATAAAACATAATGCTTTTTCTAGCATTATGTTTAACCCCCACAAAATATAGATGGCCTAATCAGGTTAAAGAAGTTCAATGCATTTATGAATAAGAAACAGTTACTCAAAGTTTGGTCTACCAAGCAATTGATCTGGGAGTTAAAGGGTTAAGATGCAATCAAAACTCTGATTTCTTTTTCTAGATTCTGATGAGTGAAGGCAGGCGCAAAGAAATTGAGTCATTCTGATTTGAGTGACTCAAATATCAAATCTGAGGATCAAATAATAAAATATGGTGCATCCTATTTTCACCTCTGCCATTGCTGTTTACAAAGAAAACTGAAGAAGTCCCGCCCCTTCTTGATTTTGATTGGTCAGTGAGGAAAAAGTGAGACAACGAGCATGGCGCACTCTCAGAAGTTGAACTATTTTCAACTGAGAGTGCTGTGATGAAAATCAGCTGACGCCGAGGTTGTTTTTCCGCTCAGGGCACTGAGCCACTGGACTAGACTGGTCATGAATTGAAAAGGTGCCCCAGAACAAACTGTGCTTCCCATAGACACAGGCCTTTACTTCTCTGTTGAGCAAACACTTAACCAGCTGTTAACACAAAACTCAGAACATGATTAGTATCAGACAATCTCACTAACATGTGATCAGTGATTGTATTGGCCACAAAAAGCCTGATCAGGACATCCCTTTCAATAATTATTTTGATCAGGGCCCTCACAAAGTAAGCTGCTGAAGGTGTTTGTTGACCTGGAGCAGAGATTAAGTTTGAGAAATGTCCGCTTGAATAGAAGTGAATTTAATCAATTCAGCTGATTAATTGGCACCAGTGAGGTGGTGAAAAAAAGCTTTCTGGATTATTTTTAAATTCAAGAGGAGCTAGTTGTCACTACAGATAACAGGTATTCCGAATCTAATAACACTTAATATTATTACAAATTTTGCACATGCATCAAATTATTTCTCATATTATGCAGGTTTTAAAAGGTGTAAAATTGATTTGAAAAAAGAATGTAAAATTGAAAATAATCAAGTTGTGACTGTATATTTACATTTTGATATGCCTACACTTAAACTTACACGAATTCACTGCATTTACGTCAAATAAATTCTTGCATTTGTTTTCATATTGCAAGAAGTGAAGTTATCACAATGCCGATTATTTCAGGTGTTGTTTGGCTGAATAAACTCTTTGTTACTTTCAGACAGAAAATGCTTCCTACAGTTCACCTGTTTATTTTTACCCACCACCTTCATTCAGAGTGTCCTCTGGTGCCGTGAGGGCGGCTGAACGCAGCGACACACTGCAGGGAGGAGCAGGCAGAAAGTGATCAGACAGGGAGAGAGTGCAAGTGTTCTGTCTGTGTGCTCTCGACCTTTTACTGACTCCCCTGAAGACACACACACACGCACACACACACACACACACACAGTCAGTATGCCTCTATCCGTTCTCTGACCTTACCCCTGCAAGTGCGCTATCACACACACACTCTCTTTTTGCTCCAGTGTCATTTGAGCTGTGCACACGCTGCAGAATCTTGACAGGATAAAATTGTGAGCACAGTTTCCATGTTAGACAGTTATATCTGAGCTACAGGAGTGAAAACAGGAGAACATTCTAGAAACTGCAGGTCCAATCGATAAACCTCAGAGCTGTAGCTTCAGCAGTTTTTCAACAGAAGGGTAGACGTGCCAACTTCAAGCAGCTATAGAAGAGCTGCATCACCAGCTTCAGACTTACAAAGGGGGAAACGGGAATGTGTAAATAAAACATTTTTCATGATTGATTTGTTGAATAGAGATAAACACCCCTGTCAAATCTTAAGTGCTCATTTTGTTTCTGCAGCTGTCACAACTGTATGCAGCTTCAAATCTATCATGCCAGATTAGTCAGTGCTGCATCACACACTCAGGGACACAGAGCCCAGTGTGACTTTGTTAGTTTAAATTTGAGCCTCCTTTAACTTTGGTTCAGTGAAATTACAGTCATCTGAAGATTTCACCAAAGTCATGATCATCTGCTAAATTAGGCCTTTCGGTCCCATTTAGAGTCTGACCTCTTTTTAGAGAAACCTTTTTTAAACAAAACTGGTAATTAAGAGAGTCACCCAAAAGATGTGGAATAAAAATGTTTAAACAACATTTTTAATTGTTAAATTTTTACCTGCCAGCAGCAAAATTAATCACAGTGAGCTCATCATGTTCTGGTTAGATTTCAGCAAATTCTATCCTCTGATGAACTGCTACCCAACAGACCATTCAGGGCAAAAAAAACCCCATAAAATACTCTACCACTTTAAGAAGAAATATTGTTTCAAGTCTTTAAATCAACCTTATTTGTGATCAAAGCAGACACATTTGCAAACATTTTTTGGGTAAAGTCATTTTCCATAAAATAGATGACAAGGGGGAAACAATTTTTATAGCTGAAATAAATTAATTATTAGCAATGACCTTCATTATGATGCACTATTATTCCTTACAGTATCAGGTTTGATTTTTACCATTTAAATGCCAGTCTGATAACTTTATTCTGCTCTTTTTTATTTTGACAACAAAAGAAAAGCACAAAAAGCTTTGTCTATATGATAAATTAGGAATGCGCAATGTTGTTGGTACAACGTTGGTATTGGCTGATATCTGCCTAAAAAGTTAAATATCAATATCTGCCAGTATTGACATTTTTGTTAATATATACAACCTTTATACTAACCATACATACTGGCCCAATGTATCCCATACATCAACTGTATTATTGGCAAAATACACACATGTGCCATACTGCTTCACTGTATCATCACTGCTTGGGTACATTTAAAAAGCAAGAACTTCATTTTTTCAGGAGTTAAATGTTGTGTTTCTTCTTCTACATCTGCTCCATAGATCATCACATTAAGAGCAACAAATCACTTTTTATAAAGTGAAGACTTTGTGCTTTTGATGAAACGTATCAGTATTGGCAGTAATGAGTTCAGAAACATCTGCAGATCCTTATCTGTAAAAATCCAATATTGTGCACTAGGGCTGAACAATATATCGTTATCGTATCGATATCAAGATATGAACATTCAAGATATTAATATCGAAAAGCAACAATATAAACTATATAAATTTCCACCCGGCTAAAATGCACTTTCCACATTCTTTTGTAATATGATGTTTTTATTTTTCTGAAAAATGCTTGGTTTTCACCGAACCCGTAGTCATATCGTATTGTATCGATATCGAGATATCTCTCATGAATATCGAGATATGAAATTTTGTGCATATCGTTCAGCCCTATCGTGCATCCATGTGATAGCTCAGTATAATCCAAGACACGTATGTCTCAAATAGTATGTCAGAGTAGCAACAACATTGATTTTTATGCATTATTTTGCACTGTTACAGAATGCTTTCAGCAGTGTCTGATTTAAAACGTACTACCCAGATACGTAATTCAATGACACATATATCTCATTTCATCTTATTTAACCATTTTAAACTCACTTTTAAATCATCTGCTTCAGACAACCTCTATTACTGTGAACAGAAGGAGAGGAGGTAGTCCTGATGCTACAGGGTTTGTTTTCTTGCGCACAGAAGAACTCCATCACTCCTTAAAATGATTTTTCTATGTGAGTCCTTAAAGGGATAGTTCAGTATTTTTGGAGGAGGGCTGTATGAGGTTTATTTTGACAGTAAGGACATTCACCACAGTGATTTTGATCAGGGTTGTCCCTGTAAGAAGAGGACGTGCAGAGAAGTTTGGCTGTACATTGCTGCCACTTTGTGCTGCTTCTTGAATTTAAATGTATACGTTTATGCATGTGTGCTTTAAAAATTTACAGCATTGAAAAACCCTTACAAAATTGGTACCAAATGCATTTACACAGCTATACTGATCACATAATCCAAAGTGAATAATGAATCTGGTATCACACAGAGAGCTCAGCAATAACAAAAGTGTGTTTCTCTGCAGCCAAAAAGAACCATTTCAAGATGCTGAGGAAGATGCACTACAACGAGGGCATGAACATCAAACTGGCCCGGCAGCTCATCGCCAGCGAGCTTGAGGACGACGAAGATGAAGACGAAGAGATGAGGGACGACACGGAGGAGACAGAGGAGATAAATGTTGACCCGCCACAGGAAGGTGAGGGGGAGAAACTGTCCGTCTGTGCATGATGAGCTAAATCATTCCCACATTTTATGCTCCAGCAGTTTATTGTGAATGCAGAGAGGAGTTCTGGTGCACCTTTCAACATGAAACTGAAGTGAGGAGGCTCAGTATGATGGCTTTGTTCTCTGATGCAGGCTGTCTGTGTGGGTGTCATTAGATTAAACTGCTGCCTAATGCTTGTTTGTTTGTGCCGCTCTGTGGTTCATTTACTCTGAAAGCTCATCAGAAGGCAGCCTCAGTGCTTTTAAACTAATCATGTTTGTAAGCCACAGTGTAAATGAGCTCAATGGCTTTTAATAATATACTATGCTTTATTCAAAAATGTCTGATCTCTTTAGAAATCCTGTCTATCTGTCGTAATGATAACCAAGCAAATCCCTTTTGAACATGCTTGGAGCTATAGATTTTTCTTTTACATTTTTAATTTGTCTGAATTAAAGGAAACTACACAATACAAATGCATGTTTAAATTTTGATTTAAAATACATTTCAATTAAACAGTTTCATCTTTCTTTCAAACCCCATTTCCAATGAAGTTGGGACATTTTGTTTTACTAAAACCAGAAAACAATGATTTGTAGATCCTTTTTGACCTTTACACTGCAAAGACAAGATATTTAATGTCCAAACGAATATGAACATTATTGTTTCTTGCAAATATTCACTGGTTTGAAACGTTCTAAAAAAAGCTGGGACGGAGCATGTTTACCTCTGTGTTACATCATCGTTCCTTTTAGCAACACTCAATTAGTGTTTGGGAACTGAGGACACCAATTGTTGAAGCTTTGTAGGTGGAATTCTTTCTCATTCTTGCTTGATGTAAACTTCAGCTTCTCAACAGCCTGGCGTCTCTCATATTTTGCACTTCATAATGCACCACACATTTTAATGGGAGGCCAGTCTAGTGCCCGCAGTCTTTTACCTTGATGCTGTTATAAAATGTGCAGAATATGGCTTGGTATTGTCTTGCTGACAAAAACAGGGAAGTCCCAGAAAAAGATGCTGCTTGGATGCCAGCATATGGGGTTCCTAAACCTCTAACTACTTTTCAGCATTAATGGTGTCTTCACAAACATCACATCACAGATAATGGCTTTTGAACTTTGCGCTGAAAACAATCTGGATGGTCCTTTTCCTCTTAAAACCGGAGGACACAATGTTTATGATTTTCAAAAACAATTTGAAAAGTGGACTCGTCAGACCACAAGAAACGTTGTGTCAGTCATATCAGCTTGGGCACAGAGAAACCATCGGCATTTCTGGATGTTGTTGATATATGGCTTTTGCCTTGCATGATAGAGTTTTAACTTGCACTTGTAAGTATAGCGATGATCTGAGTTAACTAACAAAGGTTATCTTAAGTGTTCCTGAGCCCACGCGATAATTTCCGCAGTGCTGCTTGAGGGATCAAAGGTCACAGGCATTCAACGTTGATTTTTTGGCCTCGCTGCTTATATACAGAGATTTCTCCAGATTCTTTGAACATATGTATGATACTATGGACTGTAGATGAGATGAGATGAGATGAGATGAGATAGAACTTTATTGATCCCTTTGGGAAACTCCCTCAGGGAAATTAGGATTCCAGTAGCAGTTTGAAAAATGGATATAAAGATGTATAAAAAAAAGATAGATATAAACAAAAATATTAATTAAAAAAAAGATGAAATCTCCAAGTTCCTTGGAGTTATACATTGAGAAACATTGCTCTTAAACTGTTGGCCTATTTGCTCACACAGTTGTTCACTGTATGGTGAACCTCGCACCATCCTTGCTTGTGTACATCTGAACCTTTCAGAGATTTCACCTGCTTCCAGTTTGAAGAGTTGAATGTTCTGAATAGGTTTTTTTTAGTATTCATCAATTTTACAAGTTTTTTGTTGCCCCTGTTTAAACTCTTTTGGAATATCTTGCAGGCATCACATTCAAAATGAGGGGATATTTGCACAAAAAAAAAAAACAGTTTATCAGCTTGAACATTAAATACCTTGTTTTAATAGTGTATTTATGTGTGTGTGAATGGTTGTCTGTCTTTATTCGGCCTTGTGATTGGCTTGCCAGGATGTCCTCTGTCTCTCACCCAGTGTCTGCTGGGGTAGGCTCCTGCCCCCTGTGAACCCAGAAAGGGATAAACGGTATGGATGATGGATGGATGTATGGATGGATAGATGTTTCCTATTGTTCTATTTTACATGTCTGTAAATAAAAATGTCAAAAGAATGTGCTTTTTTTTTACCATCATCTTAATAATTAAGACCAACAAGACTGGTTGTTATCAGCCTTAGTTTTGATTAAAAAAATAAATAAATAAGAATGAAGAGAGATTTCTTATGACCCCTGGGAGGGAGCAGCAAAAGTAAAAGGATTGAGGATGATTTACTGCGGCCAGAATTGCTTGAGGGTAAATCTGCAGTCTGATTTTATGAAACACAGTGTTGGATAAGGTGTAACCTATTTGAAATTATTAACCTATTCAATTTGCACTGGATACTCTGTATCAAGGATCGAAGTACAAAACAGAAATGATTCATGACATTTCTTTTCTCTGTCTTTTGTTCACTGTCATATCCAGCGGACTCTCTGGACTCATAGATGAGGTTACTCCTCAAACTTTCACTGTTGGCTCAACATCTAGACTGCCGCCGCCACTGCCCTCTGTGTTTTCAACGCCAGGCCGCACAGCAGACATCACTTCACCACCCATAGAACAATCCTCAACAGCCAATATCGCCCAGTGTCTCGTCTGTCTCTGTATTTCCTCAGAACTGTGCAATATAACTTCAGACACACTGATTAGAAACTCCCAGAGTCAGTTCAACACAAGTGAAGACTGTTTCTCCCTCCTCCCTTTTCTCCTCGCTCTCCTGTTGCCAAGAAATTCCCCTCCCACCTCCTCTGGACCGGCGTCACACAGGAGAATCTGTGATTCTGACCCTGAAAGGAGGATTGAGGCCTTTTTTTAAAAAAAGAAAAAACAAATAAAAATGTCTAGACAAGGAGGACTCCCTGCTGTTTGCTCCAGTGTCCACAGGCCACAGAGCATCAGCCCTGGAGAAAGCCAGGGGAAACCCCCGCAGCCTCACTAAAGGCATATCTGAGACATGACGACTGCACTTAAACTGGGAGCACTGCAGAAGACATTTTATTCCTGTTTTTGCTTCGTGAGCTTTCTCTCTGCTGCATTGTCCTCGCCTTCAGTATGTTCTGTGACAAATGATGGACACCATGATCACCAATGAGCCCTTTGTTTTTTGACTCAAAGTGTGCTTTTATTTGAGTATGCTTTTCACCATCTTTAAAACGGTGTTACGTTAAATTACAAGCAACCGGTGTTTATTAGTGCATAGTAGTGCTAAGGCCAAGTAGTAGAAAGAATTAAGGGGAGAAAGGTATTTTTTACTAACTGAGAAAAATGTCAAAACATTGAGTAATAAGTTGAAATGTGAAGGATAATGTTGATGAAATTAAGTTTAAGTTGAGGCTGAAAAAATATTGCAAAAAAGGATTTTGCAGTTGTTTACTTACACTGACTGTGTTTACATGGATGAAGTATGAGTAGTATCCTGGTTTTGATCTCATTCAAGATATGACATTAACATGCACAGAGCAAACTGGTTATTTGTTATTTTGTATTCATGATAACTACATATATCCAGGTTTCTTATCACAGCATCCTCTGTGTGCCGGACCCTGTGAGGTTTGCAGACTGTTGCAGAAAGCTACCACAGACTGAGATGAGGTGTATGCATGATGCAACATCCCTGTCTTTACAGAGTTCTCCAGGGGAGCAATACAAGGTTTCTAGAAAACTGGGGAACTGTAGTATCATCAATCAGGATGCTGCGTTCACATGCACAAACACCAGATCATAACCAGGTTAACTGGGTTCATATAAATACAGTCACACACAGACACCCTCGAACAAATGTAGCAGACACAGCATGGTGAGAGAAAGCATGAGCGAGCAGAAACTTGCCAAAACAAAACTCATGACTTGCAATTATAGTCCATGTCTGTATGCGTTTTCCAGCTGCTCTGTTAATGCTGTAGCCATGCTGCTCATTGAAAATCTTTCTGTTTCACATCTGCAACCAGGCTTGGATATGATGTTGCATTTTAAAAAGTAATGGTGTTATCTGGTGACTTTGACTGACTGTGGCGTACAAACTATTTTAAAGACGGAAAGTGTCCTGATGACAACGATTTTGTTGAGATTATTATTAAAGACACACTTTATTGATTACCTATTCATATGATAGACAGAATAGAAGAAAGTGTACCAACAAGATTTCGGCTGAAAAGCACCATTAAGTATGGTCAGTCTTTTCACCCTAACACTGGGTATCTATGGCGGCAGCAGTGTTGTCTATCATAAAGATATACATTCAAAGAAAAGACAGACCCTGAATGCTGTGTTGACTATTATAACCACTGGTGGTGATAGTAGACAGATTTTTTTTTATCACTGATTAGTCAAGAACACAGGAAAATTCACAGATGGGTAATCATCAAGTAAAGCAGTTGGCAACATGACGGTTCAGGTCATGTGACTATCACACATGCAGACATTGCAACAGAGTGGTGCAGGGATGATGTCTGTTTGTAGGCCAGTGCAGAAGGTAGCATCGCACTGGTTCACTCTAAGATATTTCACAATGTCCTTCGACCATTGCTGATAGTAAGGTTTGTGGTGAACAAAAAAATGTAAGTGACTTACATGTTTTATTGAATGTGATTATCTTGGCGAATCTGACTTTTATGATTTTTTTTAAGCTTAAAAGTCTGCTAAAGATGAAAGTATTATTAATGTCCAATATATTAATCCAATGTATAACATCACTCTGCAAACTCTTATTTAAGAATTTCATAATTAAGTGATCTGGTCAGGTCGGTCCTCATGGTTGTGGCTATAGTTCATGATTTATTATTTATTAAAAACAACAACAAAAATGCTTGCATTAGGGTTTCAGCCATTTTTGTAGTCCTTGTTAGTTGTTCTTTAGTAACCATCATTTTAAACACACAGTACTGCTAAAAAATTCAAAAGAGGGCAAAACAAGATGCATTTTATGCTAAAATATTGTCTGTGTGTGTCAGTTATGAAACTTATTTAAGGTATTTTTTAATTATGCTCTCTAAAATCCTATATACTTTTGGCCATGGAAAACAGGAAGTGCAAACTCACTTCTGGGTTTTTGGACTCATTCCTACACCACTCTGTTTGGAAGGGGCAATGATAGATTATTCACTACCAGTTAAAATGAATGAATGTTGGATCCTTTGATTGTTTCAATTATTATTCTAAAATTGTTCACAAACTCTATGATGTGTTGTCATAAGTGATAAACTTTTGGACTTGTCATCTGGACATTTTGATGTTTTTTTTCGCCATTAGACATTTTTTCTCTAAACTTCTTTCAGTGTTATTCTTGAGATCACAACTTATTTCTACTTGTTTGTGACAGGCATAATGAACAAAATCCTCCTCTCATTCTTCTTTTTCATGCCGACTCTTATGCTCTTCAGCAATAGAACAAGACAACAGGATTTACATTAAACTGATTGTACATTACATTACATTACAACTGAATTTACATTGGTTAAAATACTTGATTTAACATAAAACTAACAGCACAAGCAAGTAACGTGTATGCTGTAGTGTTCTTCTGATACTTGCAGTGAGTTGTGTGGCCAATAAATATGACACAAATTGTGATACGTTTGTGTCCAACTGTGTTACAGTTGTAACAGATTATAACATGAGCTTAACTTTGTCAATGACATATCTTGTTTATGTTCTTCATTCACAAGCAAGAGCCCTTCACACAATCGTATTCAAACTTTTGGTGATTAAAAACTCATTTCCATCAAAGGACTGAGCCATAGGCCCTTGTAAACACTGAAAATGCATTTGAAAGGTGCACATGAGCATATTCTGTCTGTCTTTACAGAAGACTTGAGTGACAGCTGAAGGGACAGTGCAGCAGGTATGGCACATGCTACTGATTAAAAGGACAGAGATGTTTTAGCTCTCATGTAGATCTGTCAAAGAACAAACACTCTCTGTGCTCTCACTGACATCTTACAATGGCTGAACACGAGTCTCATCAAATGTAAAGTGAGTGTTATTTGAGAAGGAAACAGTCATGTATTTGTTTTTTTTCCTCATCTAAAGACTCATCACACTGTACTGTCTGATCTGTCCAAAGCAGCTCAGGAATGTGACAAGAGGAGTTGATGCTACTGATTTAGTTGAAACAACAAACTTGCATTTTTGTGATGGTGTTTCAAGGATTTTAATTTTTATGTCTGGGGTTCCTAAGGGTTTCAAGGAAGTTGCCAAGAAGTCTTAAAACGTGGATTTTGACAGAGAAGGACGATGGAACAAACTGAGAAAGTTGACTGAGAGAAGAGCACAGAAACCCTGGACTTGCTTTGTGTTTTGATCCATTTGATTATTTTTCTCTGTCCCATTAATTCCTCTCTGTGATTAAAAGTGTTGAGCTCTTGTTTTGTGGAAACATAAGATCATATGTCAACAAAAGGTTTGACTCCTACAAACATCCCTTTGCATTTTCTTTTGTTCTTGTTCAGTATTTGGTGGCATTTTCCCTCCATAACAGAGCGACTTGTGATCCTGAGACCATTTCCTCCAACTGAAGCTCTTACCTGAGCAGCTCTTTATCTCATGATTATTAAAGAAAAAGTATATATATAAATGAAAATAGAATGGTGCAGTAATGATGCTGAAAATATGGTAGTAAATTATCAGCACTGGCATTTTTTTCATCTTGAAGTCTATGGAGGGGGTGCTGACTGAGTTAAACAGCAGAGGCAAAGTCTGTGGTTTGTATAAGCTCAAGATTTAAACCAGGGGTGTACAAACTATGGCCTGTGGGCCAAATGCAGTTTCCAAAACCACCTACCACATACTACTACTATTACTGCACAGTATATATGGCATACTGTATTTGGAAGTAGTATGTAATATGACTGACTAATGGCTGTTATTTTGTAGTATGCTACATTCAGTCAAGCTCAGCCTTCTTTTTGTTTCCTGGCAGGTGGAAAGTATCATATGAGGTGCATTATTGCCACCTACTGTTTCAATGTTTGAGTAAGAGCAACTGTTTACACAAGGTAAAAAAATAGATTATATGTGTATAAATTATCCTGTTCCTTGTAATCATATTAAAAAAAGCTATGTGCTTTCCCTAGCCAATCCAGTTGTAAAGCTAATTTCTGTTTCTTGTAATGAAAGTATAACTAAACTGTAACTCAGCTAAAGGCTACTGCTGCTAAATTACCAATAATGGACTAAGACAAGTCTGACGAGTGATTTATTTGGTCCTTCATGATTTCATCACTGAACACACACACCAGGAATTTGCAACATCCATGTAACGACTCAAAAATGTAAATTTACAGAGTTCAGTGTGCTTTATTGTTCCATAAATGCAACAGAATCAATGCTAATGCTAATACTGCTAAGGCAGTCTGGCCCCCATACCAACCCCTTGCCTGTTGGCACTTTGCAGTGTGGGTAACAGTACATGAGGTAGACTGGTCTAATGCATACTCTCTATTAATCAGCAGTTTGTCTCATTTAGTCACCTCAGGCTTTAATCCATTTTTATCCGTTTTTACTGCAGCAGGGTCGTGTGATGAGGAAGCTTGATGTTGCTATACCTTGTATCAAAACAATCAATGCTGATGTAATAGCATTGAGAAATTATATCCTGAAGGAAAAGCTTAATAATATAAGTTAGCATAAAGCAGGAGAAGTCAAAGTAGGACATTATTTACAGGAGAGAGACGTTTAAAGAGAGTTTCTCTGTGGAGTTTGTTTGTACTGGTCTGTGTATCAGTGGGGACAGAGGAGCAGAGAAAGTGTTGAATGTGTCTTTTAAATTGATTGCATATGGTGTTTATAACAATTTGGAGAATTAAATAAAGGGAGCTTGCTGTTAAGGTGGCTCCTCTAGCTATAAATAAAGTGGGAAAGGCTTTGCTAAGTCACAAGTTAAAAAAAGTATCACGAGAAGTGGTACGAGCGTGAAATAAAATAAATTTAGGGGTGGTGAAGACCATGATGATTCTACTAGCATTACACGAGCTTTTTACTTTCAAAGATAAGATTTCAAATGTAGTAGTGTTTGAAAAGATTGCCTGTGTGAACAAAACATGTCAGACTTTTTACCATAGAGCTTATTATCGGCAATAAACCAAAAACCCATTCAAAGACTCATCGGGTTCTTGGAGAGGGCACTAGCATGATGCTAACTTCTGGCTTTGCGTACAAAATACAGTCATTGCTGCACCACTCTATTCAACAATACTTCTGTGTGTGTAAACAGACAACCACAACAGCTGATGTTATTGGTTTGTCTTCTAACTAAAGACAAAAGGACAAAAAATTGTCCCCAACGTGACTGACATGATCACCCTGTAGGTGGTTATTACCTGTCGAATGTGCCTCTTCCGTATTTATGTATGTGTGTAAAAGGAACAGGTTATGCTCCATGTTGCTGTTCTTTTTCTTTGTGCTCCATCATGTCAGCTGTCTGACTTGTTTTGGCCCACTTCTGCCCCGTTTGTATTCTGATGATGATAGACTGTCGTGCGGTCCCATGACTCTGCACTGTGCATCTGTTGGAAATGACGTGGATACCAGATCCACATGTTTTTGTATAATCCCAGTTTGCATGTTCTAAATCATCAGGTTGTGTGTATTCTGTTTTGTTAACGTCTTCTATCATTAAAAAATGTTGTTAGGAACTGCTGCCTGTCATTGGTTATCATTGACCTGAAGACGTTTCATAAAGGTAAGGGAAGTTTGCTAATCAACTAAGACTGTAATCAAGAACTAGTTCTGCTGAGAATTGGTACCAGCTGATCTGAGGCATCAAAGTCCTGTGTTTTCATGCTGAACAATTTCTTTATTAACTGTGTACCTCGCAAAACAATGACTTCACATTCTCATCAGAGGCAGTAAGCACAAACGGCAATTAAGGAAATGAGGAAGCCCTCAGGAATCAATCAAGGAATCAAAATAATTGGATCAAGACCCAGAAAAATAATAGCCTTAAAATCAGCAAAACTGTCAACTCACAACCCTACTTGTAATTCTCAAGTAGGGTTGTGATATCACATTAATGGTGAAACACAGTTTGAGGTTGTCTAACATAAATATCAACGATGGCCAGTGTTAGTAAGTCTTGGTATCCTTTAACAATTGTATGTTTTTCTAAATCAAATAATTAAAATAAACAATTTGCAGTTGTGTTAATACATAGTTTCTATTTTAAAAAAAGTAATTTGGAGATGGAAAAATTTCTAGTCAGCAGAATTATATAATTTCCATCAGAATTTATGATGCCAACAATACTATTTTAGCTCAAAAGCAACAATGAAAGCTGAATTTAATAAGCCAAACATGAAATTAAAGCCACTTAAAATATTTAATGAATTTCTTGGTAATTAAACTCATTTAACTCCATGTGTTTGGAGATGTTTCATAAAAGACCTGAACAAAAAACATGCAATATTTTTTTGTGAAAACGGAAAAATAACAGGTTGATGCCGTAATGCATTTTTATGTTGTGTTGTAGAGAACTGAAACACATTGCAGATTGTCAGGGCTGCTTGTGTTACCAGACCGCCACTTGACATCCTTAACAGCTTTTTTGTTGTTTTAAATAGAAACTAAAGAGATCAGACCTTATTTCTTAATTTAAAAAAACATATTTGATTACCTAGTAAATGTAGTTTGTGCTGCAATTTGCTGCACAAACTACAATGGAACCAGCATGGTTCTACTTACAAGCAGGTACAATATGGCCAATGTATTATGTCTTGTTGTGACATTATTTGAGAATTTCCCTTTAATTGAAAGGCCTTATTAAGTTGGTCCTCGTGGCTGTGGCAATAGTGTATGAATTATTGATTATTAAAAAACAATTAAAAATTGGCCTGTTAGCAGTTGGTTTGCAATTAAAAAGCTTTCAAATCCTGTATGCATCTGCTCATCAAATATCTTATTTCAGGTATTTATCTGAAAATGGTATTCTAAATCCCGTATACTTTTGGCCTTGGGATCCAGGAATTGCTAAATGCTGAATTACTTCCAAATTTTTGGACTCATTCATGTACCTCTAACTTAAAGGTTTTGCTGGATGGGGCCTACTTGCGATGAATATGAATGTTTCTTATTTCCAGATTGGAAGGAAATTTACAGATAAAACTGTCTTTGTAGAAACTGTGAGAGCTTGATTTTTTTTCAGCATTGCGTACCTCAGCCAAGTGGAAAAGAGGCATGTTTAACATATTTATCAACAAGAGTAATTGTCTTAGTGTAAAAGGGTTCAGTGGTGGACTTCATGAAAAGTTTCTTTTCTTTCACCAGATAACAGGTGATCAAACTAAATTATAGTAGAGTGACTCGTAGTTTCCAGTGAGGCAGGACTTCAGTGAATCTCCTCTTCCCTCTCACACTGAGGCTCAAAGATTTTATAAGACAGTGCCACCCTCTTAACACCAGGTGACGCTATTACACAACACTACAGTGGATTTACAGCCAAGAATGAAGGCATCTCCCGGGAATTTTCCTCAAAGCACAAACCTACGAGTAGCATATTTAAAAGATTTAAATAACATATCAATATTCACAAAAATCTGTCCTGTTGGTGTTTAAAAAGTGGTACACTTTGTTTTGAGCGAGAAATGTTTGAAATCTACGGCAGGGGACAGGATGGAGTAAGAAACGGGAAGGCCGTCCCGACTCTCCGTCCAAGGAGCGTCAGCGGTAATTCCAATGGATCAGGAAGCGCCTGTCAACGAGCACGAAGATCGTGTAATGAGAAAAGAGAGATTACTCTAACACGGTTTTCACCCCCAGTGACAGCGCATGTCTCGTGTGTTTGCACAGGCAGGGAGACGACACATTATTAAGTAGAAGTGAGTGAGTCAGAGAGAACAAACCTCCACTAAGGCACTTCCAGTGTTGTCAGGCAAGTTATTGTCAAAATGTGGAAAACTGCCCTGTATCGCACAGTTATTTATTTATTTATTTTTTTTTTTCTGGAAAAATCTGGATCGAAATCTAGCTATCCTGTTCACAAACAAACAAACAAACAAACAAACAAACAAACAATCAAACTGACAAAGTCTAGCAAAACATGACCCCTTGGTGAATGTAACAATCAACTTTACATTACACAATTATTATTATTATTATTATTATTATTATCAATGTTGTTGTTGTTGTTTTTATTGTTGTTGTTATTATTATTATTATTTAAAAAAGACATATCCAATTTCATATATAAACAACATCTTTGAACCATGTTTAATTTTTTTTTTGTTTTATTTTGTTCATTACAGTTCTGAAGCCCACACTGTTTAATTTAATACACTCTTTATTTTTCGAACATAATCAGTTCTCTA
This sequence comes from Cetoscarus ocellatus, assembly GCA_037902135.1. Classification (NCBI taxonomy): domain Eukaryota; kingdom Metazoa; phylum Chordata; class Actinopteri; order Labriformes; family Labridae; genus Cetoscarus; species Cetoscarus ocellatus. Next base: position 107,438 of record JBAMNC010000594.1, read on the forward strand.
TTGATCAGTCTCCTTTAAAACTTAAAAAAGAGAGCTACAGGGTTATGTTTCAGGTTTAACGGAAGATCATATGGGTCTTTGACTGACAGGATCCCCCCAAAATATTATTGTACAAGTATTATTTGCATCTCAATTTCTTAAACATATTTTAATAACTTTTTTGCAAAGCATTTTTAAAGTAAATCACAACATACAACGGAAAGAATCATCACATGGTACCAATTCTCAGCTGCAAGAATAGAAGCAGATGAGAAAAGAATAAATGAACAAATAAAAAAGTACCAAAATATTTTTTAAGTAAATAAGTAAAAAGAATAACAAAGCATATAAACAGTTAACAAATAAGTAATTAAAAGCGTATAACAAATAGTATGTTAAAATGTTTTGGTCTTTTGGGAAAAAAACACTTTATAGATCAAGATAAATAGATACATTCTACATTTTTACAAGGTAAAAAAATTGGGGATTCATGAGGACTGATTATGTAATAATTAAAAAAAACATTTGAAATTCTTAAAATGTGCCAAATGGCAGTTTTGTATGGTACATAGTTCAATTCAACATTTATTCTAAAATTTCAGCTCTATAGCGTTTCTACCTTGTTTGAAAATAATTTGTGTCTTTCATGATCTTGGCTGTGTTGATTATAACAGGTCCATTAAAAATGTAAAATAGTCATATCTATGTATCAATTTGCTTCACGAATGGTTAATTTGGGATAGGGCCCAATCTGTTAGCTTTTCATGAGGTTAGATTTCTGGCAGCAGTGTGGAAAGTATCGTCTTACTGTAAACTGGTTCACAGAGTTGGACAGTGAGCCATCTGTCTGTACGGAGACGATCTTCATTGATCAGGCTGTAGTATGTGCGTTGAAGAAAAGCTGCTCTCCCACTGGCTGCTATGACCAAGCTACCGGACGATACTTTCTGTTTTCAGGACTGACCACTGCCTCTGAAATACTTGTGGAGCATTTTTTGGGCTGTCGTACATTAAACATTGGGACGTTTATGGTCGCTGTCCCGCGACGTGTCAACCGTAGCTGCTGGCCTCTGGGGCTAGCTGGCTAGCAGAGCAGGGATAGAGTGGGGCCGGACAGTAAGGTTAGCAAACAAGCTAATTAGCCCGAAGACTCAGTGTGGATTACTGTGTGTAATCAAAGGGAGCTCAGACTGCGGGAGGAGGACACACTGCGGCAAAAATGAAGATAACCGTGGATTTCGAGGAGTGTTTGAAGGACTCCCCGCGGTTCAGGTGAGTGCTTATTCAGTCCCTGTCCCGGTTAATGTTTAATTGTGAGTCATTGTAAAAGTATTGAGCTGAACCAGGCTAACCAGCTAGCTGTTTGCTGCCTGCCACTTTTCTATTTTTGTCGCCAAGAAAGCTGGGGCCAGCTGGGGAGGAAACCAAACACAAACTCCCTGACCAGTGTGGTAAGCTCATAAGAGCAGCAAGCTGTTCTAGTGCCACCTCTTTACACACTGAGTATGCAGACACAGGACCCTGTATACATGATTAGAAATGAAGAGGCTGTGCTTCACCTGTCAGGCATGCAGTATGACACTAAATTACTTTGATGCATCATTATTTTGGGTGTTGTGCATCCAGAATCTTATCAAACATGTCAAACAGGATTACAAACAACTACATCTGTTCTTCTGCATGTGTTAGTATCTTTCTTTTCTTTTTTTTGTAATAAACATTTAATTTAATGATTGTTTTATACAACAGATCATCAGAGCCGGGAGAGGAAAGTGTTCACATTAGGAGAACAATGATAATGGATTATTTTGCTGATCTTCAATATGTTGATGTCTGATTATTAGGGTTGCACCATATTGGATTATTGAATATCAGATATGCTGATATTTCCAAAAATTGTATTGCTTTGATGACATTGATATTTAAATTTCAAGAACACAAAGCCTCCGTCTACCTAAAATGAACTGGTTTCTTTCACAGTTGCTGTCTATTTTTTTGTAGAAAGAGATGTGAATCAAGAAGTAACTAGAAAGCACGCTCACATATTGCTGTTACATCTGTAAGCAATAGCGCCATGATAAAGTTACCATCATAATATGATTCCTTAACCCTGAAAACCCACACCTAGCAGTCGGAATCATGTTATTTTCTGTCATGCCCCCCAACTATGTAAACTGATGGGCAACAAAAGCTAGGACATCACTGCTGTTAGCAAGAAAACTCCCATTACTGGAGTTTTTTCCAGTTAAGCTGTGTTTCTTCTGAATGGTCTGGTTTGGTTCAGTTCATTTCAGTATGGTGCGGGCGGTAAGCCCTGATGTTGCTTGTGTGTCCTCTGTTAGCTGTACCCTCTCTTGAAGGCGGGGATGTGAACTGGGGAGAGAGGGTCTCAACAGCTGTGTAAGTGCGCACTCCAGTACTCCACAGAGCTTTGTTTGGTGCGGACATTCTTTACAGCAAAAACTGTTTTGCTCAAATTCACGGGTTATTCCAACATGGTACAGCATGTGTTTTCATTTTAACCTGTTGTTGCAGGAGAAGTGACATGTCTTGCACCAGTCAATAGAATCCAGTGATTTTACCTCCACCCTTTTTAGTCAGCTTGGTGCGCTTAGCACCCCTTTAGAAGGGCGCCAAAAGGTGGGACGGCACAGATCAGGTTTTAGGGTACCCTTTCTCCTTATTTGACGGTTAAAACACCTGTAATTGCGTACAGTACCAAGCCAAACTGAACTGGACTACTTGGTAAAACAAACCATTAGTCTTACAACACAGCCAAGAGGTTGTCAACTGAACTAGGGCCAACATGAACTTGCTAACTATCACCTCCCATAATGCTTATACAAATGTATATACATATCTTCTACCTAATTTTGAGTACTCTCTCTCTCCTTGGGAATAATAACATTTAAAGCATTTATAAATGCATATTATATTTTAGCCTCTTTCTAGAAAGTAATGTTGGGGAATACTGTCAAAAGAGTGAACCCCTCTCCCACAAAAATACACTGATAGAGCATCCTGACCCATCCTCATCCTCACTGCTTTTTCTGTCTGCATTCATCAAGCCTAAATGTCGTGTAAAATGAGTTGTTTTCTCTAAACTTCCTCTTCACTTACTGTGCATTTTTCAGAGACTTGAGAAAGCACCTCCCTCCTTCTCCTTCCTCTCTCTCAGCCCCCGCTCCTTCAGCTGCTGCCGCTGTTGAGACATCCTCTCTCTCAGAAACGAGGAGCAGATGTTAGAAAGCTGTTTGCAGAAGAATAGAACAAATCAGAGCATTTCCTCCAGGATCACAGTCGGAGCTTTGGGTAAAGGGAACATTTCCAGTCAACTGAATCGCTTGAAGAAAGCTTTTCGTGTGCTCGCTCAGACCCCAAGACTGCCTCCAAATATGTATCCCATCATAAAGTGGGTTTTCTTGGTTTGTTTCGTTTAAGTGTAGAAGTTAGCATGTACGGAAAATCTGAAAGACATAATTCCAGACACATAGACACAACTTACACAGAATAACTTTTGATTTACACTGGATCACTGGGATTATTGGGACATTTAAAGTTGTATGTTTGTGTGTTTTTAAAACAAAGCAAGGAAGCTGGTTCAGCTGACCACTGGCATATTCTGTTGCTAACAACCATTGTTTGTCTGAAAGTGAAACCCTTAACCTTTGACTTTTTCTCCGTACATGAAACAGATAATTGGTGGTATAATTTGTGTTTGAAGCTTGAACCACAGGATTGATACATTGTGTTTGTCCTAATATTTTATCTTTACCTTAAGTTGATCAATACATTCGGAAGTTTTGGACTGAAAAATCTATATCATCATCATTTTTGAAAAGTCTGTAGCCTTTCTGCATGGTAAAATACCTGTATTCATCCATCCTTCCATCCATCCTTCCTTCTTTCCTTCCTTCCTTCCTTTCCCTTTCCATCTTTATATCTCTTTGTCTATCTGTCTGTCTGTTGTCTTTTCTTCTTTTTGCCTATCTATCCAACCAACTAATTATCTATACAATCTATCCAGAGCAGGGGTGTAGGGTGCTGTGATCCCTGTAGGGTACACCTTGAACTTAAATCCCTCTAATCACAGAGCTGTCATCTAGAGATGAATAACTTCTAGTTGCTCAGACATGTGCCAATGGAAGTTGGGCCAAGAACTGTTTGGAGCTTCAAACACTAATGACTACCACACTGTACAAAAACAGTCATGTGGCGCAGTCTGATAGTGCACTTGGTCAGTAATCGGAAGGTTGCAGGTTCAAGTCCAGCTCTACCTTGGGCAAAAATCTCAACCCCAAGTTGCTCCCACTGCTGTGTCAGTGGAGTGTAAATGGGCATGAAAGGGTGTGAAAGTGTTAGCTTAAACTGATGGACAAGTGACATAAAACCTACATGTGAGAGTGAATGGGTAGGTGTGACCTGTGGTGTAAAGCTGCTTTGCTTTGTCAAAAGACTAGAAAGCGTTACATAAGCTCAAGTCCTTTTAACATAATAGTAACTTAAAATAAAACAAAAGCTGTGACTCTCACACCAGCGCACATCTAAGTCTGAAAAACACACAACAGTGGCATATCCATTCTATTTAAAGACTATATTTTCTGTCAGAGCTTCGGCAAGTAGCAGGAAAATACACAGTGAAAACCCGCTTTGCTTAACTTGTTGTCGTGTGATATGTCAATGTGTATAACAAAAATATTACACTGATATACAGCATGGTTCATTTCTGAAATTCACCTGTATTTATCCCAAGTTATGTATACAACTGTGGCTTTCTTGTAATAGATTTGACTTTTTTTTTTTGATAAATATAATACTTTGGTGCTCCACAGTACTTCAAGTGACTGTGGTAGTACTGTATATTTATAAACTTGTTGGCTGAATTACAGTTTGTAATAAATCAAAAGTCTTCCCTCTGAAAGTTCATAAAATCTGTGCTTCTTGAGTTTAAAGGACACAGGTACCAGGACTGAAATTACCTTGATCTGCAACAATCCCCACTTTGTGTTAAATAAAAGTAGTCGGTTTGTATCCCCTCCCCTTGATCAACAGAAACCAGGGATACATCTGTGTGTATAGTCCAGTCTTAATCTATATTTCTAGCGCCCTTTGGCCTTTAGATGAGTCATCTCTCAATACAGTCAGTCCTCTGTGTTGGGATAGTTCAGAGACTTTCACTGCACAGTTTTCCACCTCGACCACCATTGTTTTACTCACATTTTTCCACCCCCCACTAGTTATGTTTGGCCAGAGACGACTGCTGAGCGGGAGAAAGAGAGAGAGAGAGAGAATGGATAAAAAGATGGAATATTCACTAGCGTGGTGCAGCGCTAGCTTGCTCAACATCTGTTTCCATTTTGGTGTTTGCTTTCAACTTAATGCCAGAGAGTATAGAGCCCCCAAATGTGGAGAGGGTTGTTTTCAAGTGGTAATTTGGCACACCCCACTTTTTTTTTTTTGCTCTCATCCTCATTTTAGTTGGGAGGCTGTCTTTGGTCATAACCCATGCTTTCAGCCTGCAGGAGAGATATACATGTGCAAAAATTGTGTATTTTTGGCACTGAGCCCCTGTTGCCTTGTTTTCCACTGGAGAATAGAAATTTGACTCTCTCTTGGCTTCTCTTCAAGTATGATGGTGGTAAATCCCTTTAGAGGAGAGTGAAGCTGTAAATGTTTTACATATTTAATAAGCCTTTTATACCATTGGTTCTCAGCTGGTGGAACGGGGCCCAAAAAGGGGTAGCTGAATCATCTGAGTGGGTCACAGATGTGTGCCTGGAAAAAAGCTGTGTGGCAAGAAGTGCTGATGACTGCATAATTATTACAGTATGATGCAGAGAGTATGAGCAAATCTTAGAATAATCCCATGAACAGCTGCATGCCGGACACTCGATGAGCTTTACAGAGTTTCACAGAAGGGGCACAATTTTTGGGGTACATTAAGCTGATGATAACAGAATGTATTTTTGAGGAGACATTTTTCTTTGTAAGCACTGATATTTAGGTTGAAAGATATACCAATCACATATCACCTAGTAAGACTGGTAGATATGGACTGACCCCCTTTTGTGTTTTTTTTCATAACAGTTTGTTCAGTGTATCCTACAGTAAGGAAAACTGAATTACACAATGAGATGATTCATCCAATAAATGTGTTCACCAGTGTGAATTTGTTAGCACAATTATTTACAGTTTGATAAAAAAAGATTAATACTATCTGATTGAACCAACAGTACAACTAGTCTAATAAAAACTGAAAGGCTATAAGTCTCAGGATCTTAAGTCACTTACATCAGGAAACACTTGTAAATGTTTTAGTTGTTTAAGAAAACAAATTTCACCTCCAAAATACTTTGTCATTTTGACCCAAAACCTAAAGGAAATTTTCTTAACTTTACTTTAAACACATCATGTTTTTTTCTCTTCATCATAAAGTTATAGACTAGACCTTGAACACATTGTAATGTACCGTTGTAGCCTTCTAGTTTTCATCCAGTCAGTCTCGCCTCAGATTTCCATAGAGGATTTTTTTTACCTAATGGGACTTAAAACAAAGTTTTTGGGGTTATACCTTAGGCTCTTTTACTGAAGCAGCAGCATACAAGTGGACTAATCTGTTTGGCATCTGAAGTTGCTGCATGCAGTATTTAAAACAGGTGATCGTATTGGTGACAACAAGCATTAAGCCAGTTATGTTTATATATTTAATATGTTCAGATAATGATCAACTCATGATCAGTTGTTGTTGTGGTTAATGAAAGAATTTGAGGTTGGTATTTTTCCAAACTAAAAGTTTGTGGCTGTCATCTAACGAAAGGGTCCCAAGAGGGGCTGCAAGCAATTAGCTTCCTCAGCAATTCAAATCAGACAACCAAGTAGTCAGCACCAGATTTACTGTTCGGTAAAACGGTTATTTGCAATCAATAAAGCCCAGAAATCCTCTTACCTTCTGTCTGACCTGTCCCAGAACCACCTGCCATTAGCAGCCAGTAGCTCCAGGTAATGGCTACTACCTTGTTGCAATAAAGTTCAATAACTTGTATGTAAACAAAACACATTGACAAATAGATAGCACTGACAGTATCTTATTTGAATAACACAGTGTAGTTGTATTTTAATTTAAGAAATGGAGATTAAGGTTGTTTTTATAAATAAAATTCAGCAGACTTGTTTCGGTTCGGGAGTGAATTTGCAGCATTGTTTCATTTTTCATGTTTTGATAATTTTCTCTGTCCAGTTTGAAAGAGGCCATACCTGCGGTCTTTGTCCCTGCCATCTCGCCTTATGCAGCACTATGACGAGGAAATATACAACCAGGCATTGAGGAATGGCATTGCTTGGCTTCAGTCAGTTAAGGATCATTTTAAGAAATAAAATAAAGATGAAGTTGTATTAGCTGTGTCAGATGACTCTTGCTTAATAATCAAAGTAATGTGTTACTATATTCTCACATAGACATGTAGACTACATGCTGGCAATGCTTATGTAGGACACATTCTAGTTGATATTGTCATCTCACTGATGCTATGATTGTTCATATGAAGCAAAATGTTAATATTTCATTTTAGGTCAGATTTCTCTGTAGCAATTCAGGTGAAACAATATGTGGTTGTCAAAGTGCCACACAAAATGGAAACCATTCAATGATAAAAAGACTAGGGATGCACGATATTGGATTTTTGCCGATATCCGATATGCCGATATTTTTAAATTCATTATCGCTGATACCGATATTTCTGGTCAAGAGCTCAAGCTCTGTACTTAACAAAGATTAACTTATTTCTTTCAATGTTAAAGTATATTTTTGCAAGGAACAGATGTAAAACAAGAAAAACAGCATTTAACTCTTGCAAAAATGAAACCCTTGATTTTTAAATGTACCCATGTAGTGATGTGAAGGTGCATCAATATTGTACATTTGTGTAACTTGCTGATATTCCAGACGATATATGTCTGATATGTGTGGCCGACATATCAGCTGTAAATATCTGCAAAAATTTCAATATCAGCTGATACCGATACTTAACTTTTTAGGCTGATATTGGCCAATACCGATATCAAACCGATAATATCATGCATCCTTAAAAAAAACAAATGAAGACTAGATCCATTTATTTATACCGAGTCAACACAAATTGCCAAGAAGTAAGCTAATTTCTGTAATTAGCAGCAGCAGCATTTCCCACTTCAACATGGTTGTTAATCTGGATCATGTACTTGCATCTTCTGATCAATTTCACAGATTTTTAGCAAGGCAGCGTGCCAACAAGTGGGGTCTTTGGCCTAACAGTCCTGGTCTCAGTTTCCCCTGAGTCACAGACAGCAGCTGTAGAGCCAGCAGATCACTGTCTTCTTAATCAGAGCACAGCGTCTGCTGACTGGGTTCCCAAGAGAGTCCAGTTACAGGCCTGGTAGCTTGTAGGCCTTATTTGATTTTATAAAGCAGAGGTCCATTTCCTTTAATGGTAATTAATTAAGACAATTAACAGCCCATTAAGCACGAGTAATGACTGTTCTGCTGCTCTGCCGGTGCTAGAAGACTCAGATGTAAGTCAGCAAATTTGCTTGAGCATCATAGTAAGTAAAGGAAAGTAATCAAAACAGGGACAGCTCAGAAATAATTGTTATCCTTGTTGTTGTTTTAAGTTAAACTAAACAATAACTTCACAAATCAATAACCTGTATTGATACAACATGATACATTTTTAGGGCTGTAGTCCCCCACAGAGAAAACTGGTGTACAGAAATAACACATACTTTTACAGTGTAGTCAGTGCACGCTGGCAAGTGGTCTAACCAACCTTAAAATAAACAAACAAACCAAACAAGTTTTTTGCAGCCTAACAAATAACTTTAGATTTTGTGATGTTTGTCTTAAATACAAAAATACTCAAAGCACACAAACAACCACCTGCCTTTATTGACTCAGTTTTTACTGTATCTGGATTTACAGAATCATCAAGAGCATGCTCTCATTTTCAGTGAGAGCATGCTCAACAAAACAATAACAAGACAAATACAAATGGCAACAATGCAACTGAAAGCGGTCAAAGTTACTGGCTCTAGTGTGAGTGCACTGTGAGACTGATTCAACAAAGACGTTGTATATGGCGGTCTCACGTATTAAGGATTCATTGAAGAATGCCTGTCACCTCTTACAGTCTGGCCAGCCCACCATTTCATACAAATAAAAAACACTGATAGGCGAAGTAACTGTCACAGGTAATGAATTGTAGGGCTCAATGATGGATAAAATCTAGAGGGTAGGGAGTGGCGGCAGAGACAGTGCTATGGACAATATCAACATACTGTAGGTCAGAACAGATTTTAAGATGCCCCATTGATCTGTTTCGGCTGAGTGGCATTAAGTGTTTTGTTCCTGCAGAGAAAATTTATGTTTTTTGGGTACTCTTTGCTGTTTATATCTGTGTGGGATCTGAAAGTAAGTTTTTGGTTAAATAAAATACAAATACACGAAATACAAAGATATCGGTATTTTCTCTTTTCTATGTCTAGTTTACAATGTCTCTGGTGTGGGAAAAATAACAGGTGTTTGCTTTTTTGGGGTTTAAAACCTGTGGCATTTGGTTTAGAGGATGTTGCAATTGAATAAATGGCTGCTTGAATGTTTCCGGGCCTGAGTTTGGCATTAAAATGGCTGCTTCAGCAGGTTGATATAGCAGGGTTGATATATATTTATGTATACACAGTATTGGATTTTTTTGATATGCCGATAATGCTAAACTCATGATCGCCAATATTGTTAACAATACTGATGTTTTATTCCAGGCCTCAAAGTCTCCACTTAAGTGAAGCTGATTTTTTCATTTCACGGTGACTGTCTGTCTGTGTTAGAAACAGATTTTAAGCAGAAAAAAAAACATTATATGTTTTAATAGATGACACTTGAAAAAGTTTACATTCAGTGGTGATACGGTAAACCAGTACATTTCTACATTCAGCCAATATTTGGGATATATATGGCCAGTATGTGTGGCCAAAATATCTGCGAAATTTTCATGTCTGCTGACACTGATAATCAGTTAAGGTAATTATCGGCTATTGCCAATATCATTCTGATAATATTGTGTATCCCTCTATATATTTTAAACAGAACAGGACCAAGTATTGAATCCTGTGGGACCCCATTTTGCAGCTGAAAGAACATAAATTGTTAATTTTCCTAAATATGAAGAAAAAAATCATATTCATGTGGTTTTCTGGATGATCTAATGATCAATGCATAACTATTTAAAAGAATTGACAACAAAAGTACACTTTTGTTTTATTACAGGATGATAAGAATGAACAGAACCATCATTCTCACTTTTTAAACTCAGTAGATGTGTTGCCAGTAGAAGATTGATACAGTCCCTTTCCTCCACACTACATGTAACATACCTGCTTTATATGTCCAGGGTGTGCGTGCCTCAAATGTGTTGTGCACTCCAGCTCCCTCGAACTCTTGCAGGTAACCACAGCAAGATTGCCATTTGTAAATAGTACACTTTATGGAAGTTAGTTTTTACCCAAAAATATCCTCATCACAGACGACAGATGAATAGTGACTGGGTGGTGTATCAGGGAAATCCCTGATATATGATATTGCATCCAGGTATATGTGACAGCGTTAAAGTGTAAATGTGTGGATTCTGTTGCTGTGCATATTTCACATGTTGATATAGCAGTGGTGACTCCAGCAGTCTTATCAGCCTTTGTTGCCTTCCTTCCTCCAGTGAATGACTCAGGCAGACTGAGGATGTACGTTAATACGTAATTGGTGTGATTGTAATTTTTTTTACATCAACAGGCAAAATTCCCTGGAGCAGCACTCACTGTTTATCCTTGAGTAATGACCTCATCTAGTTGATGTTGTTGGTGCTTGTGTGTGTAATGGTGGATTTTTACAGCTGCCCCCTCCCTCTCCCGAACCACCATCACTACACTCTCTAACAATCACAGGATCTACGTCACTGCACTGAAGCTCACCCCATTCCTCACGTTTCCATCCAAGGCAACACATGAAAGTGTTCAGTTGTTTACCACAAACAACTAGTTGTTTCAGACCGGTGAAATAAACTTTATTTATTCCTGCTGGTAAAGAGTATAAATTATAGAAATAAAAAAAATACAAACAGCTTATATTTTTATATACAGTACATTAAAGGTTGATGTCTGAAAAGCCAGAGAAAATAGGAGATGACATCCTCCTAAAAAAAGAGAAACACAATTATAAAGCTTCAAAGGAAAGTTTTAATGCAGAGCTTTTAGCTGTCAGACATCCTAATAGGATTAGTTCTACTTATTTTGAAGTTAGCCTGCTTGAGGCGGACTGTGGAGTTTTCAGTTTTCATCATGAAGGAAAACATAAACAAGAGATTTGGCTTCTGTTTGCCATCCATTACATTTATGATAGGAGAGTCTGTCTCTGAAACACAAGGGATGTGCATTTTAAAGAAAAAACAGCATACCTCCATTTTTTCAAAGAATATGCATAGTTTGGAGAGAAGAACTGGGATGTGTATCTGAGATTGACATATTAGTGTTAAAGCATAATGGAAATTGTTGTTAATGGGATTAGGGATGAAACGGTTACTGGTAAAATGATAAACCGCGGTAAAAATTTCAGAAGGTTAGTATTACCATTTACTGTTTAAATTACCGGTAAACCATGTTTGATTACCACACTGTGTCAATAACTCACGGTAATGCTGCTCACTGCCTGGTAAAGCCGGAACTGTGTGTCTGCTCCTCAGTAAAGCAGCCGCGCTCCGTCAGACGGAGGCGCGCATGGGCAGTTTGCAATGTTTGGCCTCTGAAAGCGAAAGTATGGCGGTTGACACTTTACCGGAGGTTTTTCCCCCTCGAAACGGACAAAGTCTAAAGTCTGGTAAAATTTGGATTTTACAAGGATGTCGAGGGGAAACTGATTGAAGACGGTCACCCGTGCATGATTAAAACTACTGTAACTCCTTGAGTAAGTGAGCTGACTGAGCCAGAGAGAGTGAGAAGATTCAGTGAGCCATACTTGAGTGAATTATAGGTGGTTTATTAGTATCTTCTGTGTAAATACTGTATAAATGTTGTAAATAATAGCATTAGTATCATTCTGGAGTATATTCTTGACGTTCTTTTGCCGTTTATTCGCCGTGTCTTGCCGTATTTCGTAATTGAAAGTCTTTTTCCATCATAGTTAGGGTTTTATGGATTTCATCAATCATAATTTGGAAATATTGGAGGAGGAACTGTGGAGGAGATCTGCCAGGGAGAGGGGAGACCAGAGGAGAGTCATGGAAGGGGGCTAACTGGACAGGAATTACCTCAGGGACTATCAGTCCGTAAAAAAAAACAAAAAAAAAACGCCTGGACATGGTCTAATATAACAAGCTGAACAAGCTGTAACATGGACATCAATGCTGTAGGCAAACAAAAATGTTTGAGTGTATGTAAAATAGGTCAGGATTATTTTTGGTCATTTCAAAACTTTGAGCATGTTCATTTACAATTGTTTATGAAGAGAATCCTGTTTAAAGTTCCAGTCGTTTTTTTTTTTTTTTTTCTTGTAAAGACACATAACACATAAGATCATAATGACAAATACTTGCCAAAATTGTTTACTTTTATTTCTCATGAAAAAAGGGTGAAAAATTTACTGAAAGGACGTTTCCTGACACATTTATTGACAAAAAAAGACAAAAAGACCAGGCGGCCTGTTATAATTATAATATTAAAGGGTTAAATGATTTCAAGTGCGTGTAAAGTACTTTTTGAACATTTGAGCACACAGCAACAATACCGCGATAATAATTATAACCGTGATAATTTTGGTCACAATAACCGTGATATGAAATTTTCATACCGTTACATCCCTAAGTGGATGTGGATAGAGGGATCAGAGATTGCTGGAAAATTAGGTTCTCAAAAAAGATAATAATTTTCTAGAAAACAATAAAATAAGTATATCAGTTTTTAACTGGTTAAGCAGCAGGACCCATCAACAACCTCCTTCATGAGAAATCATGACTCAGATTTCCCCCAAATTTCAACCACTCAGATTTAATCAAAGAAAGGAGTTGTAGCTTGGATGTAAAAGCAAAACCAAATCAAACAAATAGGAGGAAAACATGTTTCAGAAGAGAATCATTTCAGAGGCCCTGGGAGAACATTTTATCTGACACCATTATAACAGGTACATATTGGTCAATTTATAGAAATCTCATAATATTAACCAGTCCTCATGGAAAAAACAGCTTTGTTATACCAGAGAAAACAGGAAAACAAACACTAAAACAGAGTAAATAGAACGCAGGGCTTTATTTTCACACAGGGTTTCTGTTACAGCAGGGTGATATGGCCAAATATATAATCCCATAGTTCTTGTCACAAAACTTGATTTCCGATTTTGATCTTTTTTTCTTCTCATGAAAAAAAACTTTAAAACAGCAAATGATGCAAAAATTACATAAGCAGGTCTTGCCATAATTTTGCAAAATTATGTCATAAAACTAGACTGAAGTTCCATCTTATCTGTCAAATGAACTACAACCACCACTTGGCAGTAGCAATACATCCATGGGCTTGAAAAGTTAATCATAAAATAATTTATTTATTGAAATATATTATTTCTTTGAATTATTTTTCCATTCCTACTAAACACATGATTAGTGTCTAACCTGCTTGACTTGAAAAGAGATTTAAATAATGACAATACAATAATAATATTAATAATAATAATAATAATAATAATAACAATAATAATAATTATGATAGCAACAACAACAGTGTAAATAATAATTACAACAACAATACTAATAATGACAAATAATAAATAAAGACAAAACATTCAATTTTTGTAGAATTTTGACTCACGGTTTGCCTTTTCACTTTTCTTATTGCTATATTTGAATTTTTTGAACCTCAGATTGAATATGAAGCCCTCGCATGGATTATAAATCTTAAGAAAATGTCCTAAAGCCCAAAGTAACACCATAGTAACCTTCAGACCTGAACAGCAGGTCACTATGTCTCTGTACATTAGCTAAGGAAAGCAGGAAATCCACATTATTGACATGCAGGAGCTGGCTATGTTTTGCTTTTTCTCATTAAACTCTGATCAGATTGATCAATTAATCAACCAACAGTATCATCAAGCCATTCAAAATAGATTCAGATATTTTTCTGAACATCTGTATCAGGGAATCTTCCAGGTTACAGGGATGGTGAAAGTATGCAGAGAGCAGATGGTCTTTGAGTGTCGACTCTCGTCTTTGAAGTGCTGAGGTCTGAGCCGGAGGCCCTCTGAAGCCTCCATGGTGTTGGCAGTGTGGACAGCGAACCCGTTCAGCTGCGTCACTCCTGCGTGCAGAGAGCACACACACAGCCTCCTAAAACACTGCCAGCAGGCGCAGAGAGGAGTCTCTCTCTCTCTCTCTTTGTTTTGGATCGTGGTCATTGAATCACTGCAGAAGAATAAGGTGCCTCAGTTTTTCACTGGAGATGTAGTCAGAGCTGTGAGTAACAGGTGGGGCACATGGCAGCACAGAGAGAATCTGAGGCTCCGTCTGTTGTGTGATTTTGCTGGGCTGTCTTTGGCGGAGTGGAAATTTAAGTCAGCCACGACTGAAATAACATCATTTTATGGAGATGTTTACCTAAAGCTGCTACAAAAACAAAAAAGTGCTCGGATGATGGGGGATTCCCGACTAACAAATTTACAATTAAATACATTTTAAAAAATTACAGACACTTCTACACACATCAAGACTTTCATGTTGTTTTACATGGACTGGTCATTTAATGCCATAAAAAGTTGGAAGTTAATTTTTTGTCTTTTTATTTTTTCCCCACTGAAAGAAAAGACCTAACTTTTCTTTAATCTACACATCACTTCAGTCAAAAAAAAGTGCCACACGATGCAGCCTACTACACAGAACCAGGATTTTTCTTTTTTATCGGGTCTGTTAGCGTTGTGAGATAGGGCAGTTTTCCACATTTTCGCTAACAACTCAATAAGTTCTCAGTAGATTTCCATGACATTTTCTGGGAATGCTGGTCATGCCAAAAAGAAGGAGTGATCCAATTCTGGATGCAGATCCAATGATTTTTGAAGGGATTTCTTAACACTGCAAGATTGAACAATTTGTCACATTTTGGACAATAACTCTCCTGACAATGTTGGAAATGCCATGGCAGAGACTTGTGCTCTTGCAGCTCTTCTAGTATGTGTATTTATTTAAAGGCAGGGCTGGTAATCACGGAAAACTAGCATGAATTTGAATGTAGCATCTCCTCAGGACTCCGCCTAGACCCCGAAAGCTCCTCAAAAGACATGCACGAGCACCGCTGATTCGCGAGTATATAACCGATTCAACTAGAAACGGGTCCTCTGTACGTTGTTTTTGTTTTGCACTACGCCAAGACATGTCTCACACAGCGGTAAGTGGTAGGTTAACAAACAAACATGGCAAGTTAGTTAGTACTCACAACTGTGTTCTCTGCCTCCATCTTGAATCGGGGTCTGTGCACACCGGCAAAATATGCGCGCAGAAGGTGGGCAGAACGGCAGCATTTATTTTTAGTATTTTATTGGTTTAATAAATTCTGTCCAAATCGCTGTGATTGGTTGGTGTTTTCCCTGGTTTACTCCTGCTGTAGCCAGCGGCTATTTTTCGCTCTCTTTTAAGAACACGTCATACATTGATTGCCATCAGGACATAATCATTTTAACCAGTATAACAAAAAGTTTATCTAAATCAGATTACCAACCCTGCCTTCAAGCGCGGCAAGCAGAATCAGAAAAACTCATTCCCAGCAGGTGTCTCTTACAGCATGGACCTCAGTCCCAGTTGATTGGTGTCTTTTTGCATGATCCTGCAGGACTTCATGTAAAGCAGAGCTCAAACTCTCCCTCAGCAATGCTGAATTGGCCTCTTTCCCACTGATGTGATTTACAAGACACTTTTCTTTCCCTCTTCGACTTTAGTCTCCATCGCACCACGTCTTTCTTTATTTAGACCCAACTTCACCCTCACACCCAAACAACATAGGATGTCTTACATCCCTAATTCATATTGTTCCATTTTGTGAAAAGCCAGTAATCATATGTTGCTGTTTTCTATTCATTCTAGCTGGAACTTGCTCTGTCCACCCGCGCTTTGTCCCAGAGAGGGAGAGTGCTTTCTTAGCTTTAATGGTCCATAAATGTGGGGGACATGATTTGTCCGTGGCGCTGGATGAGGAAACCCAGGAATAGTGAGGTGACAGCAGATAAACTTCAACTTCCTCACAGTTGCTTTTATTTCAGACTTAGCTCCAAGAAAAAAGTTTAAGGATAACAAAAAGAAGGTTACAGCAAATACAACAAGTCTGATAAGATTATTGAAAATTTAACCACAACTATTGAAAATAATGGAGATAAACTGTGGTTTATACAGTATATTTATATATTTGAACTCAAATGCAAGAAGTAAAACTTTTCAGGCAAACACAGAATTCAAGCCTCTGCCTGTTCAGCGTTCATCAAAGTATAACTTACTAACATTTTTATATTTTAACAAATGCATCCAGCAATGCATAAAAAGAAATTTTACAGAAATTATAACAGTAAGTCATTTCTTAATTTTTAATAAATATTGCTATTTTCATTGTTTTCATGGGAGTTTTGTAATGTTTTCTCCTACCATATATATATTTTGATTTTTCAAATTGACTGGGCGGCTGCATTGAGGAAGTAAAGGGGCTACACATAGCCCACAAGCTGCCAGTTGCCAACTACTGTTATTTAGGGAAAACAGGGTTGTAGTGCTTACAAGTGCAACAAAATTTGAATCCTTTCTTGATTCCAAAACACACAATATGATACTGTAACTGCAAAGAGCAACAACAACAAAATAATTGGTTGAATACAATTGAATGATGATAAAATTAAAGTATTTTATTCAGCTCTTTCAGAGCTTTCGCCTCTGGTTCCTTCTTTGTTGTTGTGAAGATGCCTCAGTAGTTTTCACACAGCTATTCCATAACTGTCATGCTTACCTTACAGAGGCACTGACCTCTGTATAGTAATAAATAATAAATCTAAACTGCGCAGGGTTGAGCAGATACCACAAATGGAAAAGCACTACATGTTGGAATAAGTTAATAAAGTATTAACTTGAAGAACTTTCATCACTAAACTCAGAACACAATGTTGTCCATGTGGAATCCCAGTTTTAATGTTTTTGAGTCAAGAAAATGCTGTTACACAAATAAAATTGATGAAACTTGTTAACTTTTAAAGTAAGTGCTACTGCTTCAAAGCACCATGAAGGAAGCTTCATAAAGCACATCATGTCTATTGTCTGGTCTTTAAAGCACTTTAGTGATATGAAGTTGTTTACTGATGGCATCTCCACTACAAAAAGTCCTCTTTATTTTCTGCTTTGGCTGCAGATACGGGTTTCATTTTGCCGAGTCCAGAGATCTGAGAGCAAAAACCTGCATCCAGCCTGTTTTATCACCCAGACTGCTTTATCACACTGTGAGCACTGTAGACCTTATTGATACCATGAGTGAGACAATATGATCATATCTTTATGGCAAGAAAGAGGATGAATATGGAGGATTAATATAAGCCCCTCTGTTTTCTGTGACTTGTTTCAAAACATCATCTCTGTTTTTTTTCTCACACTTTGATATGTTTGATAACAGAAATAACAAAAGCATTATCATGGTTTGAGAACTTTTTGAGAGAATAAAGACACTAAATAGTTTTTTTTAAAGGTTTGTGGATGGGGCCGATTATTTTTTTTTTAATTGCTTGGAAAATACTGAGAGATATTAAAGAGTAAACAGTGAGACAAGAATGCCCATGGGGCGTTGGTGGCACAGTCTGATAGTGTCCTTGGTCAGTAGTCGACTGGTTGCAGGTTTGAGCCTTTAAAGAAATATGTTGGGGAAACAAGTCACAATGCATGTGGTAAACTTACTAAACCATTAAAGTTTGATGACTCTAAGGCTGCCAAGTGGCATTGTGCGTTGAGGGTTCCAGCCCAGCTCAGGCTGTCACATGTCTATGTGTCATTGGGCAAGACACTTAACTAGACTAGAAAGGCGCCATTTAAGCTCTAGTCCATTTTACCATTTACAAGCATGTTTTTAGTCAGTTAAACCAGTTCTTCAATTTTCTTTAATTTAGGCCTCAAATTCCAGCTGTGAACACTTTGTCTTAACTGCAAAGCAAACTCCCACCGCTAGTACCCACCATAGCTCCTCATAATGGCTGTTGCCTCGCAGTCAAAATGTGCCCCAAACCAAGATGCAAACAAGGACGGCTGAATGAACTCTGTTGAACTAAAAGTGGAGAGGAAGTTATTTGTAGGCTGTTTGATTATACTCAACTTTAACCACTTTACAGAAACGGCAATTGACCACATTTAAAAGAGACATATAGGCATAAAACTAAGAGACAACTGAAGGCTAGTAGTGCTAGTACAACTGACATTATCAGCATCAGCTACATGCCCCAAGCAAATTAACTTCACAGTTTAAACACCGATGCTGTGATTCTGTGATGTATTAAAAAGTGCTTTATTTTGACATCTTTCTGAGTGCTTATTAACTGAAGACTATACATCCATCCATTATCCATACTGCTTATCCCTTTCAGTGTCGTGGGGGCTGGAGCCTATCCCAGCTGACATTGGGCGAGCTGGCTGCCAGCCAATCGCAGGGTTGCATCGAGAGACAGACAATCATTCACACTCACACTCACTCCTAAGGGCAATCTGGAGTCGCCAATCAACCTAATGAACATGTTTATTTTTACCTGTGGGTATAGCCAGAGTGCCCGAAGACTTGTATTGTTCCATCTAGATTTTTTTTCAGAACTTGATTTATGTTTTAACTTGCCTTTGTACAGATTTGACATTATCCTTTTGTGAACATTCTAGAAATTATAGTATATGGACCCAAAAAAGAGAGGTGTGTACATTATTGGCATCACTACAAAGCGAGCCTGGTTTGTACATGATTTCAGGCATAAACACTTCTCTAGACTCAGTCTTAGAGCATTATGGTAAAGATCTCTGATTGGTAAAGCTTACTGATACCCTCAAATAGTGGTCACTACTGAATAAAATAGCAGTTGATGAGGTGGACAATCAGTGCTGTGCTCTGTTCTGATGATGGGTGGCACCACACGCCATCTGCTACCAGAGATCAGCCAATACTAACGTTCAGTTGCAGTAGTGGGTTGAACTGTGTGGAGGGCTGTGCATATTTCTAACATAAGTAGCAAGTCTATGTAAGTTTTCAACCATGACTAATCAAAAATACTACATTTCTGTATACAAAGGTGATTTGTATGAAAAAAAGATTTTAAGGGTTAGTTACTCATGTTGAAGGAGCTTGCATGAGTGATTTTGTGAAAAGAATGTATGGACAGCATATGCCATGTTTTCATTGATGTCTCCACCGCATATTTTTGAGTGATTGTGTGTGTGTCTCTCTTTTTCGTCTCTCCTGCTCATTACCCAGACTCATGGACATGCTCCAAGGTCAGAGCTGTGAAGCAGCAGCCCAGATTTTCATTTTGCCTGGCCCCTCCTTTTTCTTATCCCTTGTCAGCGCTTTCACAAGATCACCCTGCAGGCTCAAGTTACAAAATTAAAGAGAAATCTTTGTGTTCCCATGGTT
Source organism: Cetoscarus ocellatus (assembly GCA_037902135.1). Taxonomy (NCBI): domain Eukaryota; kingdom Metazoa; phylum Chordata; class Actinopteri; order Labriformes; family Labridae; genus Cetoscarus; species Cetoscarus ocellatus. The sequence goes on from JBAMNC010000594.1 coordinate 127,091, forward strand.
AGATAGAGAGCCTGGAAATAACTGACCAACAAAGGATTAAATGCTTTTGTTACGAAGAGCTTTTGATGTTGATTTTTGACAAATTGGCTGACAGATGTTACAATTCTGAAGTCATTCTTAATTTATGTAAGATTTGATTAGTGCCTTTTGTTTGGGGAAAGTATCAGTTTATCTCTCACGTCCTGTTTAGTTGTTTATCTGAAAATTGCAGCCGAATCTCCGAGGGAAGAAAAATCTGGGACACGCTGCTCTGTAAAAGCTTTTGGCATCCTTTTGGTTGTGGTAATGCTGGCAGGCAAAGCACTGCAGATGAACTCCTGTTACACTTCCTGCATTTAAACCAACGAAAACCCCTGATGTTTAAATATAGACACTTTTAAGAAACAGCCAAATCTTCTTTAAAATCATTAGTCTGAAACAGAGGAGTCATGATTCGGCATGTTTCATCAGAGAAATAGAATTGTCTTTAAAAAGATGCAAAAGCAAACATGGCTCCTAACAGGCTCACGATTAATGTGAGTGGGAGAAAGGCAGGCTCCTTATTGCTTTCAGAATCGCCCCCCTTGTCTGCTGAAGACCTCAGCTCTTTCCTCTGTTTGGTTTGTGAACAAAATCTCATAATGATGAACTTTCCAACCAGGCAACTGTCACACCGTTCCTGCACCCTAGGACTTTCCTCTCAAATAACCTTTGCCAAAGTGAAGTACAGAAAATAAGATGCAAATTATGCAAGTTCTTGACACATTTAGGTTTTTAATAATGGATTTAAAGGCAGGCATTTCATTCTCAACCACTCATCAGATTCTTTCTGCACCTAAGGGACTTTCAGTAAACATATTAGGCACGTCGGATTTCTGCTGGTGCAACAGTTTGGTTTTGGCAGCTCCACAATTCTTCTTGCTGAGTGATGGAGTTTCTTCTTGTCTGTGCACACCAAGTTATTTTATCATACTGCACAACCAACAACTTAAAATTATAGGTTAATGTCAGCCATGACATAAAATGATCAGTCAGCAGAGTTGTAGAAGTGAAGCATCATTTCTCAAGATAATGATTACTTACTTTAACTTAAGATTTTGAATCCTTAAGTAAAAAGAGTTTTAAGGCTTAGGATATTCTTGCTGCTACCCACACAGACACATGATGGACACCATGCATCCCTTGCGCCGCTGTGCACGTCATCCAGAATGAACACGACACAGAAACGAGCTGCAGTATTCATGTGAATGACAAGATCAATGTTGAGGCAGAGAGGATACAGCAGCAGAAACAAGTATTGAAGAAAGTTTTGAGTGAAACTGATATATCAAGTCCCCCAACACCAATATCTGAAAAAATTGTGGGACTACACAGACACAGCTTAGTTGTGTTAGTTTCTTTGGCTGTATGACTCATTTGTAATTTTAAACAAGGGAACAAAAAACACTTAAAAATAAAGCATTACTCCCAAAACGGAGGATACACCCTCTGTTTTTGCCGTTACCTTAACTACATTATCTCTCAGCATAGTGGAATAAAAGTCATTTCACATGGTCACTAATTTAGACCATAACACCCAGGCAGTTACGACAGTTCACATAGGGAAATATTGGAGAAATTGAGCGCAGACAGTGCTCATTAAGTGGTCTGATCACTGGTCATCAATTGCTAACAAATACTTGATGATGATATTAATGATAGCTTTTATTTCTTTTACTTCTACTCTTGGAATTCCCGCCATGTTCAAAGTTTACTTCTAACACAACAGGCAGTTGCATAGACTGAGGTGTACTTGCAACATCAATACCATGCAGGCAAGTATAAACAAAAATGCTCAAAAAAGTGAAACATGAGGCAGCTGCTGGTGTCACATTCAGGGGGAGAGGTAGAGGGCAGTGCTCTGTCACATGAAGGAGACATGTTAAGCACAGTAAAGGGTATATTAAACTCAAAAAGCATAATACTGACTATAGAAGCTTTTAGTCCAATGCTAAAGCTGCTGATGTGTTTTGACTCCCAGGAGTGACTTGGCTGATGCGCTTATTGTCGTATAAGTTAATACGATACCGTTTGCTGTTTCAATAATGTTTCTTCAGGCGTGACTTGGTTTGCAGCGTAATACAATCCATTTACTGCAGCACCATGCATAGCTAATACAGCGTCAAAAGGTTCCATTCATTAAAGAAAAGAAACAAAGAAACGATACAGCCGCGGTCTCTCCACGCCGTCTGCAGCCATTGTGGTCAAAAACCACTTACCCTTCTGGGGTCAAACACGCCCATACCATCACAAGTGACATACCGATATACCTGTGCCCTAAACAATAGGACAGCGACACCCAGTGGCACAATAATGAAAATGGTTCACAACTTGACCCAAACAAAACATGGATGTGGCTCTTACACTGACTTTAAAAAAAGATTATAAATCTAATGATTAGTTTACATCATTCCTGAGTATCTTCATTGTGAAGATAGAGATCTCACCACTCAACAGATTACTGCTTTATTAAATTGTCAGGGATATGGCACGTGTGTCATCTAAATAACATTTCTCAGGTGTAGTGAATAACTGTAGAAACGGGAAAGACAAAATGTAGTCTGTGTGTAGTGTGTATCTTTTCTATACTGGTGCAAGGTTTACAGACTACTATGGAAAATGATCAGGGATTAAGTCATCAGTATCCTGATAGAATAATATAATCGAGTTTCTTCAGTATGGTAGCACCAGCATGCTTTCTGTGTGCTGTGGAGGACCAGGCTGTGCGCTGTCACGTTTTAAAGGGCAGAAAGCCAGGCTCATCTTCAGCTCTGTGGCATTATCCAAAATGGCAGCTCTCAGTTTTGCTGCCCCTGATGGGTTATGGTTCTGTGCTTGTCGGAGCTGAAGCATATGATTCCATAAATTACGAGTCTAGTTTCAAAGGTGGTGATTGGATAATTTTGGCATTTTGGTTAGGGCTGTTGCATATGTCCTGAAGTAGTCTCTATGCTTTAAATTGTTTCAAAAAGGTTAGCTGTTGTGCAGTTGTTGGTTTCATAATCATAAACTGTATCTGTGAATAAATAAAGTTATAGCCATGCTGCTGTTTTGTGTGTTAAATGGGTGTGCTGTTTAATGCCTCACCTCTCCTTGAGGTCAAACTAGAGTCAAGTAAAACATTAAATACTTTTGAATTAAATGCAGAATAAAGTAAGAAAACACATTTTTCCTCTTACACTTTCACATCTGTCTTTACACTGAACACTGGTGTGATTTGGAAAAAAAGAGAAAATGATGTGAAACCTTATTTGAACAGGGGGAGATTAAATCTTTTCATAAATATCTTCAGTTTCTGTGAAGTTAACAGCATTAAGTTTAAATTACATTTTATTTCAAATCCTTTTTCTCTCTCCCCACAGAGCCACCATAGAGGAAGTGGAGGGGGATGTGTGTGAGTTGGAATCCAAGCTCGACAAAGTGAGTACCACCCATGAAAAACATTGCTTAATTGTTCGTTTGTTCTCTTGTGTGAACTGGCAGTTACAGAGGCCATCCTGTCAATGGAAATTTGCAGGTTTGTCCCTGACATTGTCCCCAATAGTCCCAGACTATTCCTTTTATGTCCTCAGTTTATCCCCTAGCAGAGTGCCTTTGAGAAAGACTAATATAGACAGCGTGCAAATGGCTCACATTTTGATGAAATACGTAGGCGTGTTTCAGAGAAACATGAAGAAACTCATTTTTACTCTGAAGCTTAACAAGATCACTTCCTTTTAAATTACAGGGGAATGAGGAAGTTTTGTTTTCTTTTTTCTTTTTTACAGGGGCAGAACACAATTAAATGTAATTTCACCAGAGTTAGCTGATGGCTAATTTGCCATTGTTAAGTAAACAACTACTGACAGCCAGTCCTTATTACTTCCTTCCAACCTTTCCTTAGTTAAGTCAATTGTATTTGCTACATCAGTTTTGTTCCTTAAAAGTGATTAAAACAACCATCAGTTTGGGCTTTGACCAGGGAGTGGACTAATAAAACTAACAAAGGGTACCGTGATCAATCAGGAGTGATCATTATTGGCCAGTATTCATTAAACATACTCGGTCAGCTGATTGGAGTTGAGTCTGTAGTAACCAATATGGTTGCATGTGGTCAAAAAAAGTGCAGCACCATAAGCTTGCAAAACAAATCATCCCACTCATTCAGGACTTTTGCTGCTGCTGCTCTGTCATCCACTTAAAGAAACTGTGATTGAATCCTGAAAAGTTTTCTTACAGTCTCGTGGATAAAAATTAAAATCCAGTGTTGAACTCTGCGTTAAGCACCAATTGGGTGACTCTGTGATATATTGTGATGCGTTTAAGGTCCAGTCAGTAATACTAGCCCTCGTTTATCAATCTGACGTAGAAACTTCCACAGATTTTGGTGCAGAAATCATCTTATGCCGGCTCCCAAGAGTGATTCACCGTACATGCGTGTTTGGCAAATCCCGGCACACAACCAAATAATGCTAAAAAAGTTCATTTAAAGAACACAGTGTTATAATTTTTGATAATTGATAATCAGCAGCGCAGATTTCATTAAACAGACTCATTGATTCGAGGTTTAAGGCTAACAGATTCACTCTGCAGATTTTGTGTTGGTTTCTTGTCCAATAACTGTAGTTTTTAGTTTTTCTTCTCGGATATTTCACAGTATCTGCTAAAATGATTTTACTGTTCATGAGGGGTGTTTGTAAGTACTGGAAGCAATTACTCTAACTTGAACTTAGCTCTGTAAAATGACATGGTACATTATGTGTTCAATGTAATTCAAACAGAAGAAATTCAAGTTTTGTGCAGGAGCATATATACAAATTGTTCTTTGTAGAATAAATATTTTTTAATGAAGATGAAACAACTGCAGTTGTATAATGCAACAGAGATACTCTTCTGGGACACATTGCCTTTTATTTATTAAATTATTTATACTGTTTTGCTACTTTAATAGGTACACTTTTTTCTCTTATGTTAATAATTGTGTTCAATAATTTACACAAATAATTACATGTACAAAATGAAAAATTAGGTTGTGTAGGTGGTAAATTAATGTCTTTAAAAGGTGCGATGCCTAAAACAGTGCCTGGAGTGGTACTTTGAAGAGATGTTGCGCAGAGCACTTGATTTTAATTGCAAAGGCAACTGAGGATTTAAAATGATACATAAATACGTTAGTCTGACATACACAAGTAACATGGACCAGACTGGCCAAGCGTAGCTCTGTCATCTGTCTTTTTATATCATAATTAGCTGGAGAGATAGCATTCACATTATTTGTATCAAAAATTCAGTGTAGACTGTGTACAAAGGGCTGTAAACTCACAGTTGGACATATGATCAGGAAGCTTTTAGCACAGTAAACAAATGTGTGGTGTTTACAATGTTTACACGTGTCACAACAGAAGTGATAATGCTTCTGTTGGCTATAAGGTCTGTTTCTGAACACTGAGGGTAAATATTGTTTGGCGAGCTGAGATGAGAAGGCAGATTGGGTTCAACATCTTTAGCACAATCGTTTGGCTTTTCTAATTGTTTTGTATTGTGACTCTGTGAATATAAAGACTGACAAAGATGTTTTGAGGCTTCTTTTTGTAATTTAAGATATCTTAAGAGATAAATTGAGAGACTTAACACAAAAATAGCTGTTTTTCAATGTCTGAAACCTTTGACCTCTTCTTTTTATTACTTCCTGTTCTTAGTCCAAGCATTCTCACTCACAGTAAGCTGCATCACTGTTCATTTCACTGAATTTACTCTGCTATACTTTTCTCAATTTATAGACCATATAACATGCCAGTATTTTCAGGTGTTTTGACCCAATCCTCTAACAAATGTACCCCTCCAGAGTTCACATTTTGCTCACTAGCTGAGGGTAAAACCTTGAGCTTTATGGATCCAAGTTCATTGTTCTGGACTTACAATCTTACAGAGTCCCACCCTCATTCTTCCCCCCTCTTCTTTGACTCAACCCCAGCTTAACTTCCCCTTTTGCTCTGTAAGAGGAAGGATCTTCAGGAGAGTGTATGTGTTAGTCTACATGAAAATAGCAATAATAGTCTGTATGTGTTGGATGGGTGGAGTTTGAGTGGAGGGCCTCAAGTGACCAGAGGCCAGTTTTGTCTTGGAGCTTCATTCCTACTAGACACATGCACACACACACTCACACAGAGCAGTGTTGCTCTAAAAAACATGTTCTTATTTGTGCCAATATGAAAAAGGATGTTTTTCTTGCAGGCAAGGGAAAGGTTCAGTATTGATATTCTTCCTGATTAATTGGAGGTCTCATTGACTGTAAATCTAGTTTAGCTTTAATAAACTAAAGCGACCGTCATACACCCCATTCACACTTGCCAAAAAATCAAAAAAATTATACAGACATTATCGGGGCGAGTCGTATGTGTTAACACAAACAGACGAGCTTTTCCCTTAGACTATACCTAGGTAATTTCCTCACGCCCCCTCTAGTATTTATTTGAGTAAAGTCCAAGTGAGCTCATGTCTGAACGCAGCAGTGAATTATCAGGATAACTCACTGAAGCGAGTGGGGAAGGCTGATGACAACATTGCAAGACCGTCACGAACAAGGAAGAGAGAGACTTGACAGGTTTACCGCTGAAGTTTATCTGATTGTAAGGGGATAACACAAACTCAAATGTGCATCTGGACATTGGGACTGATGTTTCCACTGCACATCAACAAAGTTATGTTGAACATCTGCTCCAAAACGATCAACACTGGGTCTCTTGCACATTCGAAGAGCCGTTTTGTGCCACTGTTGAGTACAGAGATGAAACCCTGAAGCTTTCTTTCTCTGGTGTGGACATCATGCACATAGTGACGCCTCTTCATATTCACTTCTGTGTGCTTCAGTTCTCCTATAAACTCTTGAAATGATACTACTGATGCTTTATTTTACTTTGAATTCCACACTATTTTTCAATACAGTCCTGAAATATTGATCAAATCCAGAATGGCTGCTGCTATGCTGCAGAAATGCCCTCCATCCCTAATGTAAACGATAGACATTGAATAAACGCCAAGGAAAAAAGTGACAGGATCAGTAGTGTCCCACAGGAACAGCATGGTTTGGAAGTATTTTAATCCAATAAATGGAGATAAAGTTGTTTGTAGACTGTGTTGGATTATACTTACAAATAGCCCATCAGCCAAAGCAGAAAGTAATTGCATGTAGCAGAAAAATATGGATGTTTAACTGAAAAGAAAACAGTAGGCCGTGGTGCTTGCAGTGCTAACATTAGCATTAGCCACACTTCACGTTGTATAACAACTTCACATTGTTTTACTTGCTAATATAATAAGAACTGCTCTATTCAAATGTTTTTTAGTACTTTATGAACTTAGGACTAGTTAGTGTAACACAATTTTAAGTTGCTCTTAGCCGGTATTGTCTGCCCTGAAACATCCTCAGCTCTAGACTGCTGTATGATTTCCCAAACTTTCCCTAGTAGTATTTTGTCTGTCTGCTTGCAACTATCCCTGGAACAAAATTCATCTTCTTGCCATGAACAGAAAACAAGCCACACTAGTATTACCTCAGTGTCCTTAATTTTTTTGTGTGTTGGAGGCCACATCATTCTAATGCCGCAGCGCTCTGATGACCTCTCCTATATAGACGTATAGTGTACAGTAGACGCAAATCAAAAAAATAATGTGCCTGGTAACTGAGTGCTGAGTCAGGACATGTATGCAAATGCACCAAAAGGTTTAAACAAAGCCACCCTGAATGAAAAGCTTTAACACACTAATCTGTCAAAAATATTTGCTTCAAATGACCATTTTTCAGGAAGTTATGTAGCATCTCAGACTGCAGAGCCACATTGAGGCTGTGTGTCATCTCATGCGTGGGAGTGGGTGGAGAGCGGCCAGTGTTGTGTTGTGAATTTATATAACCCGAAATTATCTTTGCCCCCAATGAGTCAGAAGGGAAAAAAGTGCCTGCTGTTAATTACCAAGAAACTGACAAAGCAATATACTTTTTTTATATTCTTCCCTTTGGTCTCTGCATGAACAATTCCTGATTCTGTTTGGAGCAGGAAACTCCAAGTGTTTTTAATAACAGTGAAAGCCCTGAAGAAATGACTGAACTGTTTCTCTTCACTTGGTTCACATGTCCTCTTCAAGCCTTTGCTGGCGACTGTTTCTGTATTAAAACCTCTAAGCCTTTGTCTCTTCTCTTTCCTTCTAGTTGGTGAAGTTGTGTATCGGGATGATTGATGCTGGAAAAGCCTACAATGCAGCAAATAAACAGTTTGTCAATGGGATCCGGGAGCTAGCACAGCAGTCCACCAAAGATGAAGTCATTGAGGTAAACAAAACAAATATGGCATGATCTTTATCAGAGAAAATCACTGCTGTTTAAAGGGAAGAGGGAGCCTAAAATAAAGTGGAAAGTTTTCAGCTTAACAAACACACAAATTCTGAAATCATCACAGTATGAAACTTTAATTTACCTTGTCTGTAAGAGGTAGGAGGGCATATCTGTTTTCCATAAATAATCTGAAAAAAATTCCTTAGGTTTGCCAAACTTAATATGTTAGATCTACAAGAAACATTAATAATATTGTCTTTCATATTTCTTGGTGTATATGAGAACAATAAGTGTGTTTTCTGTTAGAAGTGCTTTACATCAAATACATTTGGTGTATTATCATTAAATTGGATAAATCTGTGTATTTTATTTAGTGAAAAGCATGTTTTGATTAGGATAAATGGACCACTTATTGTTTTTAAGACTTTTATATCAAAGATGCATTGTTTATGATTGATAGGTATAGAATTCATAAAGTGATGAAAACATTTATAATAGTCAATATGTTATATGATCATGTTGTTAAAAACATTACAAAATATCAATTTGAATATAAGAAAAAGTCGGAGAACATAAATTCCTGTGCAGATATGTAATAGGACTGTCACTTTTCCCAAAAATCGAACTCAAATGTTTTTCTAGCACACACACTAACAACCAAAGATATTCGATACAATCCTGTCCCTCTGTTTGCATGCACTATTTCATCTTTTGTGTCATCCTTTATAACATTACAAAATTAAATCTAGGTTTTGCAAACTGAGGCCCAGTTAAATATTGTTCTGTCTGCCGGGTCTTGCAGAATTCAGATGTTTTGTTTTGTTTTCTCATGAATTTTGCATGACAAGGCGAGGACTTCCTGTCAGCTTTTGTGAGTTTCATCCAGAGTCTGTCCCTTGGGTTTGAAGATCTGCCGCTGCATGTGTTTGGGAGGGAAAATTTAACCCTTAAGAAATCCCAAAGTGCTCTTGTGTCTAAAAAACAGAACTAGGTTTCCACAATTATGTACTTATCGTACATATGATTTAGGGTGTTTTATTTCATTCTGAAATTGGAAACATTAGACTGTGTTTGTATACTTTTTAATAGTGAATGAATTTGTGTTTAAAAAAGGCTCTCTGCAGATCCTTGAAAAGTCGTTGAAAGTCATAGATACGATTTTTGAAATTCAAGGCCTTAAAACAGGGGTGTCCAAACTATGGTTTAGTGGGCCAACTTCGGCTCATGACCCATCTTTAAGTGGCCCACACCTAATCCTAAAAATGAAAGAAAATGTGGCTCAAATTATAACATACAACTTTTGCTTAGTGGATAAATATTGACATATGAACCACTGTAGCACATAGCAGCAACAATTATGCTTGTGAGCATAATTGTATCAGCACTCCTATACGATTTGTCTGGTGTGTGCAGTTTGTTCTTGTTTTGTGTCTGAATCTGAAGATAAGCTGTCGGCAACTCTATGCTCTGCTAGACGAAGCATCATTCTTATCCTGTACAGGGGCCAATCCAGTGAGAGCCAACGCCATCTTGGGCCCCGGAAATCTGATTGGCCACCCCAAAATCCTTAACAATGAATGGCTGTTTGCCCCTGGAAAGCCATAATTGGAAAGATGTAATGTAGACTGTTTATTTCTCTGTTAGCATGATTTGTTTATTAAGCATATTGTAACCTCCACTGTAATTAAGTTTGCCATAATGAGAGTGAGCTGTAATGTGGACCAATCATCATTATTTTTAATTAAGTTAATTATTTTGTTTATTGTTATGTAGCACTTGATGTAAATAATTTGACACCCCTGCCTTAAAGTCAGAAAAGGTCTTACTTTTACCCTTGAGAATAGGGGTGGGCAGAAATATTGATTCATCAATGCATTGCAATATTTCTCCTCCCAGTTCAATATCGATTCTGCAAATCTTCTGAATCGATTCACCTCCTGGCCAGTGGAGGGCGCTGTGCACTTTTCAGTGTTTATCCAGCTGTCGCCGGTCGCAGAAGAAGACATGCTTGCAGAGTGATAGGATTGAGAGACGAACATGAGAGTGATTTAATGGCGGTTTATCAGTATTTTTTGTGTAAATAATGTAAAATATTAAACAACAGCATTAGTATTATTCTGGAGTGTTTTCTTTTCGTTCTTTTGCCGTATTTTCTCTGGGTTTTGTCGTATTTCCGCCGTATTTCCCCGCATTTTACCATCCTTTTTTGTCGTTGATCATCATAGTTCTTTTTTTATGGATTCCATAAATAGTAATTTTAGAAATATTGGAGTAGGAAATGTCGAGATCTCTGTCTTCAGCAGGACTACCATCAGTAAAAAAAAAACACCTGGACATGGTCTAATATAACAGGCTGTGACATGGACACTAAATGCTGTAGTCAAACAAAAAATTTTGAGTTTATGTAAAATAGGGGAAGTTTATTTTTGGTCATCTCAGAAAATTTCTACATGTTCATTTACAATTGTTTATGAAGATTATCCTGTTGAAAATTCAAATCCGTTTTTATTCTTTTTTTGTAATTACACACTGTTTTAAGCATTTATGACATAACTGACAAATACTTGCAAGAATTGTTAACTTTTATTTCTCATGCAAAAAGGGTGAAAAATGTATTAAAAGGACATTTCCTGACACATTTATTGACATAAAAGACCAGGTGGACATTTATAATTATAGTGTTAGCTGTCATGTTTTTACTTTTGTACTCCATATGCACAAATAAGCTATTACTGTGCAAATTTTTACTTTTAGATGTTTGCTCAAGAATATAAGGTGATATACCACATATGTTCACATTGGCATCAAATTAAAAATTCAAAAATTGTCAACAGGTACTCTAATTATTTGTGTATTTCTGCTTCTTACTGATTCAATAGTGAATCGAATTGCCACCTAAAGAATCGAATCGAATCGTGAGGTTCTTAACAGTGCCCAGCCCTACTTGAGAATTCTGGAATTTGGGTGGCACCCTGTCTGTGATAATTTTATCATATACTTTTTGATAAGTTTGTCTTCCATTACCAGTTAATCCAATTTTTTTTCCACTGTTGAAAACAATTGCTTGAAATTTTATGCATTTTTTGTTCCAGAATCATACAATTAAAAACTGGTCCCATTAATGAAGAAACTTTGTTTGCTCTCACTTTTGATTGTTTTTTTTTTGTTTCCAATGTAACACTTGTGTCAATACTCTTTTTTCTGCAGTACAAAAAAATGGTATATATTTTTCTCAGTTGAGGTCTTAAAACCATCTTAAAAAGTCCAACAGTTGAAATTAAAAGTACAGGAGCCTTTAAAGATGGTTAAAGTACATTGTCACATTGCCCACTGCCTGTCCTTATTTTCTGTCCTTTTCGTCCCACAGTCCAGTCTCACAAAGTTTGCTGAGAGCCTGCAGGAGATGATCAACTATCACACGGTATGTTATCACTTCCATGTGAAACCGGATGCATTGTGAGTCTTTATTTTTTCCCCCTCTTTACTGCTGGGTGGTGACAAAGCTCAGCTGGGGCGACTGTCTGGAACAGCTCTTTGACTGTCAGAGTTTTTATTTACGACTGAACAAACCACAGCGCACTGCAACTCAGACACAAAACTCTGTCAGGGGATGAAGACTGGTGTTAGAGAAGGATGTGAAATTGCTTAAGAAATGATACTGCAATAATCTCAAGGTGCTCAAAGCAGTACATTTAGCTTTGAACTGCTTTCACAGGGCTTTCAGCTGAGTTAAAAGAAAGTTGTTTCAATAAAAAGCCTCCTGTTGAAATTTCTTGGTGCTGTAAAACTGTGAAGCAGTACGTAGCTATAAACTTTGCTGCCTCAGCAGACACTTTCCTACATAAAGTTTGTAAAACTTACTCATTTGGGTACATTTTCCCTTTCAAAATACAACTTAGATATCTGCAGTGATTTAGAATAGCTTGTAGCAAAAATTTCCAGAGTTTCCCCTGCCTGTAGCAGAAAGAGAATTTTCTTGCCTCCTTAAATCTATTCCCTGCCTCGTGTATTTTGGAGCATTTTAAGTTGGAATAAATTGTGCATTACTTAGGTAAACATGATGATGTTAATCTTTTTACGATATAGTTGTTATACAGGAAAAAAAAGAAGAACAAAGCCCTATTCCAAAAGACTTGGAACGTTGTGGGAATGTAAATAGAAACAGAAAACAGTGGATTTGAAACTGATGACATTGCAAGACAATATATTCAATGTTTTAACCTTATAAGCCCCTTCATTTTAGGGATATTAATCGATGCTTGATTCCTGCACATTCAAAAAGAGTAGTTAGGACAGGAGGATTTGTACCTCTATGTTTCATTGCCTTTTCTTCTAATTGTACTGAAAGCATCCAGGCAATGGAGTTACTATTTGATGAGCTACTGAAGATGGAATTTATCCCACACTAGTTTGATGCACATCTTGGGCTATGCTTCTCCTACAATGCAGGGTTTGTGTTTTTACATTTTGTGCTACCCTATGTGCCCTAAATATCCCCCACACAGGGGGGGATATCCCACAGGAGACGGATCTGTACTGCATGCTGGTCAGTCTAGAACCTGTACCCCTCTCCTGCAGAATCATGCTGTGTTAGCTTCTGCAGAATGAGGCTTGCGAAAAATAATACATTGCAGGAAAAAAAATACATTGTTTGGACAAAAGCACATGTTGCTTCTGATTGTACCTCTAATTATTTATTTTATCTTCATAGATGTGCAAGTTATCCTGTGATGAATGCATCCCCACACTATCACAGATATTTACTTTGAACTTTTTGTTGAAAACAATCTGTATGATCCTTGTCTATTAATCCTAGCTTGAAGGCTGCTATTTGCAGAATTAATTTGAGATTAGGTTTATCCCAGATGAGCTTGGGCTATGAGAAGAGTCAGCAGTGTTTCCGGATATCGTTGCTGTGTGACATTTGCTTTCCATGGTAGATTCTGCACTTACATCAATAGATGCTGCTGATACCCTTTTTTTATGCAATGCTACCCAAGAGATTGAAAGTCAAAGGCATTCAGTGTTGTTTTTCAGCCTTGTTCCTTTGTACAGAGATTTTACAGATTCTCCCAAGTCTTTTTGATGATATTGACTTTTCAAGGAGAAATCTCTAAATGCCCTGCAATTGCACGTTTAGACTGTTTGTGTGTGCAGTCTTTCATACAGTAAAAAAACTTTGCCTAATTATTGACTTTGAATGGCTATATGTTTTAAGAGTGCTCCTTTAATGCCAAATCAACGAAAACAATCACAATTTAACCTGTATTCTCAACACTGATGCTCCAGTTGTTTTTCTGCAATCCAGAACTGTCCAAGTCTTTCTTGCCTCTGTGCCAACTTTAAAAAAATGTTGCAGGCATCAAATTCAGATTGGGTATTTATTTACAAAAACAAGTTTATCAGTTTAAATCTTAAACATCTTGTCTTTGTGCTGTTTGTTAACTATGTTAGTTGAAAAGGGTTTGCAGATCACTGTATTCTGTCATTTTTACAGTTACACAAACTCTTGAAATTTTGATTTTCACTGGAAAAACTCTTCAAGGCTTCAGTCAGAACATTTCCTGAATTATTTTGACCTAACAGCCTTTTATAACAGGTTAACACTAGAAAAGCACTCAAGAGAGCGCAGACCTCTGCCAAGCAGCTTCAGTCCACTTTGGCGAAAATGGTCCTATCTGGCTGTGTTACAGAATCCTTTAAAAAATTCCTGTATCCGGATCAGTCCCAAAATCGAATAATTTCTTCCTTATCTCATTCCACACATTTCCTGAAAATGTCATCCAAATCCATCCATAACTTTTCAAGTTATCTTGAACACAAACAGACAAACAGACAGACAGACAGACAGACTAACCAACGCTGGCAAAAACATAACCTCCTTGGCGGAGGTAATAAGGTAGTGCTCTTTACGACTTGATTTTGGACGGTAATTAACTACAGTACACCCCGATCATGAATGCAGGAATTTTCCTTTTGCACTTTTGGATCTTAAAGAGTTCCAGGTAGAGCTTCAAAATACAAAAAGAAGAAATGGGAGCTTGAGACAAAAAATTTTGAGCAGGCAATTTACTGAATACTGCATTAAAACTCAAACATGCTTTTGTCAGCTGATCAAAAGTTTAAGACCACAACCTTTTAAAAACCAAAATCTGTGCAAAAATTTGGATTCCATGTCATTTTCTGTCAGGTATTCACACACCTCCTGATGGCAAAGTCAAAAAAGCTTTCTGTCTTTGAACGCGGTCGGATTGTTGAGCTGCATAAGCAAGGCTTCTCACAACACGCCATTGCTGCTGACGTTGGATGCATTAAGACAGTCATTTTAAAATTCTTAAAAGATCCTGAGGGTTACAGAACAAAAAAGTCAAGTGGTAGACCCAAAAAAATTTCTCTTGTGCTGAGTTGGAGGATCCACTTGGTCCATCAAGACATGGGACGATCCTCGACCCAAGTCCACATTTCTGTCAACGCCACACAATTGCCAATTTTATTTCTGTTTTGAGGTTTTTTGGGTTTTTTTTTTAGCTATGGTCTTAAACTTTTGATCAGCTGTCTCTCGCTCTCTTTTCTTCTTTTGCAGGTCTACTTAGAACCTCCTTGAGATCCAACAGTGCAAAATGCATTTTGCAATTTTTCAGCTGATCTTAAGATTTCAAACAGGATTGTAATTCATAATGATGTCCATGCAATCCTTCAAATCTTTGTTTGCTGCACTAAACTCTCCAAGGTGCCCTGTAGGACAGATCTGATTATGAGGCTGTGTCTTCCTCTTGTTGGCGTCCTCAGCCGTCAGTCTGTAGTAGTCTTGAGTCTTGACACTGACATTAACAAAACCAGACGCAGCTTTGCTCTGCCTATCCGCCCATTAGGAATCACTCCGACACATTGGGGATGCTCAGTTTGAGCCAAAGGATTTCCCCCCTCAGAAAAATGTATTTTCTTGATCTCTCCTGTCATGTCCTGTTCCTGTCAGCTTGGCATAACATGTTCAGAGCAAGCTCCCAGCAGCATCACACTGTCTGAGACATGTTAACACGAACGCACACAAACACAAAGGGGCAGTGATACTGGGGGCTGAATGTTAGCAGTCTTTGTTGTTGTGGATGGAGGATTTTGCCGTGGCAGAAAGCACAGGTGTTCTTTATCTCCTACTGTTATTATGAAGGTGCTTGTTAAGAGCATCTGAAAATAGAGAACAGCGCAGGGCAACAGTCACTTGAATGCTAAAAAAAACAGACATTGTTTTTAGTAGGATTAGAGCTGTTCTTTACCTGCTGTGACGTGTGTGAAGACCAGTCTTCTTCTCAGTTATCAATGCCATTATTACTGCTATTAACATCAGGTAGTTGTTAATATTTCTTTTATCAAGTTATTTTAAAATAATTCATAACAATGTGTTGATAATAGTTTTTTTTATGTTGGGATTTTATATATACTTGAATGTACCCATCCTGCCATCCATTTTCTGCTTTACTTGTCCTGTATATGGTTACAGGTGGCAGGAGCCAGTCCTAACTGTTGTTTGATAAGAGGTGACACACATCCTAGGCTGGTTGCTTGCCAATTACAGGACTGCCTTAAATGGAAAAATAATCACACTCTCATTCACACAGAAGAGCAGTTTAGGTTGCCTTTACAGCTATCATGTTGGTTTGATATAAAAGAACTTGTGTTTGCGTTGTTGGATATTTTGTTTGTTATGGGGGTGTGAACACTCAAATGAACTCTGAAGTGGACAAAAGAACGAAACTCAGAAGTTCACTGTAGGTGTGGTTCATTTATTGCAGAAAGAATTGGACGAAGCCATGTAAAGTCAGCTGTTTGATTATCAAATAAGCCTTTGGAACGTTGCTATTAACGTTAATGAATGCTGCTACATGGATACTGTACTTGTCATCCTGACTAAACTTGAGCTCAACCAACTCACAAACGAAGAGGACGTGTTGAAGTGCAATTCAAGGCTGGCTGACCAACAGCGACTCATTGCAGACTTATGCCATTATCAATGATGTCCTTAATTTCTAAAACCAGAAATCCTGTATAAACTAAACATGATATAGAAAAATTAAACACCCTGTACAATGAGATCACAAAGATGTACTAAATATACATATATAAACCAGGCTGTGAATATGTTTATGTATTTTAAAAAATGCCCATTCCTAGCACACAATCAAAACAGCTCCAGGGGTCCTACAGCAGCCAAAATCTGACACTCAAGGAACTACAGTTTGTGGAACTTCGCTTGGACCTCCTTGTTAAGGCAAGTGGTTGCCACTTGGTGTGGACAGAATCACCAGGAGTGAACCGAAAAGCAAAAAGAAACAAAATCAAAAGGGCTAGCAAAGTATGGCTAATCTGTAAGTCTGTGCTGAATGTTGGTACTTAATGCTCAGGTTGATAAGCCAGTTTTGTCTGACACAGCCTGAATACAATGTTGTCTTTACTGTGTAGCTCAAAACACTGCTGAACTCCTTAATCCTAATACCTTCCTCACTGGGTAGTGGGTGCAGCCAAAGGTTGTATGGCAGGAGTAACTGACTGCAGCAGCAGACCCACAATATGGCCTTGTGGCTACCACACAACATAAGACAGGCTTTGGTCAGCTTGACAAAGTGTAGTTTGGCAGTTAACCAAGCTAGATTTCATCAGAGACCTGAGGAGAAGGCTTATCAAGGGCTCTTTTACTAACACCTATGAGGGTTCCCAGGGCCTTTAATTTGTCTAAGCAACCTGACAAATCAACCTGACAAACATGTCTTTAGACTGTTGGAGGAAGTCAGAGTACCTGAAGGGAATCCATCTATGCACAGGTAGTAACGTAATAAAATGATAAATACTAATAGCTTGAATTAATATTGTCTATATGAACCACCTATTTACAATAGTGTTTCATTCTATAATTCAGCCCTAACCACAGCACCCCCATGCAGCACACTAAGGAGTCGATTCACAGTTTTTTCCCCTGACTCTTGTACTCTAGTTAAATATGATACTGTATATGTTTTCTTCTCTGGCACCCCAGAAAGCTGCAGGGTGGGCTCTGAGTCTGCTTCCTCTCATTAGCCTCCTTAACTAGCCCCCTCAGAGCCTGTAGGAGCTGCAGGGCAGGCGTGCCACCATGACTCATCCGAGGAAATTGTGGTCACGTCAGCTGACTGTCAGATAGGTTTTTGCCACTCAGCGATCTTTTCAGCACATGATCTGCTCAGACACACAGAGCTCAATCTGTTCGTCACTGGTAGCCTCTCCCAGCCTCACTGCTCACATAGTCCTGTCTGGCCTTGAATCTTCACTGAAGTCTTATGTCATTAAATGTTTGTGGGTCCTTTTCCTTGGCAGATCATTTTTTAAAGCAGCATGCAGGTTAATGAGGGTATGACTCAGCCGGAAGAATGAGCCAATTACGTCATTTCTCCTGTTTATATAGTTTATGAGGGGAGTTTACAAAGTCAGCTAGTTTGTGTAAATTTAGCAGCTTAATTACACACTGATGTTTACAAAAAGTGCTCCTAAACAAAGGTGCTAAATGCTGACTTGCAAGACACCCTGTAACCTGGAAAATTACATTTACTAGCCTTTCTCAGCTATTTCAAAGAGGTGTATAAAATGTTTGATTCTTGTCCTGTTTAACTAAACAGAAAACAATTTTACGAACTGGAATTCACCCTAACTTTCCTTTTTCCTTTTTTTTTTCAGATATTATTCGATCAGGCCCAGCGATCAATCAAGACTCAGCTTCAGACATTTGTCAAAGAGTGAGTGTTGACTGAAAGATGATGGATAAAACAATAGGTCTATCTATCTATCTATCTATCTATCTGTCTGTCTGTCTGTCTGTCTGTCTGTCTGTCTGTCTGTCCATCCATTCATCCATCCATTCATCCATCTATCCATCTTTTACAAATATAGAGAAAGGTATAATTTTTTATATTAAATTATAGTGGTATATTATCCAACTTCATCTGGCTATTGGTGAGTGCAGACATGATGAATGATGGATCAATTGTTTGGGGGAAAAAGAAATTAGATACCAGACCTACTGTTCAGTGAAAACATTATCACTGTGCCATTTCTCTGTACGAACAAGTTGATACACATTATTATTCCTTCCTGCTTCTATCTAGATGGACTAAAAAAAGAATAGTGGACATGTCTGTGAGCTAAACACACTTCAGAACTATGCTGCAGGAACAGTGTAATTGATTTTTAATACCCAAGTCTTCCCTTGAAATTATGAATAAGGGGCTGGAGGGATGTCGCATGTCTGGTTATCTGAGGATACTGACAGGGCATTTAAGGACAAAGCATTTTATTAGAAAACCTTCCATCTCCCTGTGTAAGCCCCCCTTATAAAATTTTGAATTCAAGACTGTGCCTGAAACAGTGGGAATTTCTGGTTTATGTCATTATAAGGATTAGCAGCTTTAGCCACTGGCGTACCAGAGTTAAATACCCAGATCGGCAGCACCCAAACTTTGCAGACAAGCCTTAGCAACATAATTCTGTCTTATCACTCACTACCTTACAGCAGTTTAATATTAATCTCACTTAGGCAAGAGTTTAGCTACTCTGTCCTCCTCTTCAAGATAGGAAGCACTGCTTAGTCACTGACACCAACGCAGGATAAGAACTAGGTCAGATAGTTTTAGGAAATACTTTTGTTTGCATTAACCTCTTGGACTTTCAGCTTCACATGATTTATGATATGACCTTTGACATTTGTGTGTTCCTGTAGCTGGACCCTGGTTGTATTTCAGAGACTTTGCTTTTCTGACCTTTCCTCTGAGAGACTGTTGACAACAAAGGGACATGTATTTTTTGACCTTCGTTGCAGAGTTTGTCAAACCCATTGAGCACCAACAAGAAACTGCTGTACCACCTCAAACAGCAGTCAGCTTACAACAATATTTCCATAGCTTAAAGAGTATAATAATTTTGTTCTCAAGCATAAGTGTAGTGAGTCTGATTAAGATTCTACTTATGTAGAAGTAAAATTCTTAGGGATGCACAATACCATCAGCATTGGCAGATATGAAAGTTTGTGCAGATATTTATAGCTGATAGATTGGCCATACATACCAGCTTTACGTTACATACATTGGCCGTCTCTGAATCTTTTTAAAACAACACAGCCTCGGTTTTTAAGGTCCAGTCTTGTTTATCTTGTTTCACGTCTAAAAAAGACCACCACAATGAGAAAAACAGATGAACTCTTGTACAGAAGAGAGACGCATCATATGGACATACAGTCTGAACAGGAATGAGGAATTTCAAACTGAATTCACCTCTTTATACCCAAATTTGAGCCGGCTCACTGGGCTTCTCTGAGAAGACATTGGGTTGAATATTAACTATGATTTTGCCTTTATGTGCAGCAATCTGGTTAGTTATTGAAGGCACAGCTTCAATATGAAGGACATTGACCGCAAAATGTGGATGTAATGTTAAATAATCCTCTAACATTGCACCTACTTTTCATGTCAAATACTGCCCTAGTTTCATGTTGTTGCTGGGATAATTGGGCCTTTTTATTTTGCTTTTTTGTTTTGTTTTTACATTTAAGTAAAATTAAAATGGCTTTTGAAAAGTACAAATACATAAGAAAGCTACTCAATTACAGCAACAGAATGTGTGTGAATATAATTTATTACTCTTCACCTTAAGATATTTCCATCACCTCAAAACAAAATTTCATGGGTCTAAATGAACAGTAAAAAATGAAACACTGTGACCATATTTCTTTTTTTTTATTCTCACATCTGTATTGATTTTTTGAAGTTGGCACTGAATTCAGTTTTCTAATCTCTGCCTCATCTTTGCTCTTTTCCTTTCCTTTTCCAGTGACCTACGGAAGTTCAAAGAAGCCAAGAAACAATTTGACAAAGTAAGCGAGGAAAAGGAGGCAGCGCTGATCAAGAACGCTCAGGCTCCTCGCAATAAGCAGCATGAAGTGGAGGAGGCCACCAACATCCTCACTGCCACACGCAAGTGCTTCCGACACATCGTCCTCGATTACGTCTTACAGGTACAGCAGCTCACATGCAGGACTTACATAGTTGTACTCATCTTATGGTGGGCAGCACAGAAAACTTAAGATGGCAAAGCTGGTGCATACAGTGTTTTTCTTTCAAATAGAAGTGTTCATGGTTTCAGTCATGTAACCAGCACAGTGGCCAGGTTAGTAAAATGGCTCAGGAACAAATCTGTCATTAGGTGGAGCTGTGGCTCTTAGTGTAATCATGCGTCTCTTCAAAGTGTTTCATCATAACATCTCATAGCAACCATAGAAAAACAGAAGTATTCATTGTGAATGTAGGTTTTAGGCTCTTTGGACCCTTGCACAACCTTGCCAATACTGTTTAGATTGATAAAAGCTGCAGTCTGCTCCAGAATGTCACTTCAGTGATGTTTGCATATCGTAATTGTTGAGAATACATCTGAATACACAGCAGCCAGGATGAAAGTCTCAAAAACACTCATAGTTTTATGCATTTTATTGGGTTTGGATCAATAATCTTGCTTCTTTGGAGAGTGATCCGAAAGAAAGCCTTCATAACCAAACTTTAGGAAAAGGCCAATTAGCCAACATTGGCCTGGTAGCATGACTAAATGGAAGTATTAGGTTAGTTGCAAATGCAAAATTATTGTTTGTTAAAAGGCAATCATACCGGTAGCTTGATCAAGTTTATATATTTCATGTCAGAATTAGCAGAAAAATTATGGTTCTGCTGTCTACCTTGACCATGAAGCTTTAGGATGCCTCATGGCCAAAAGTCTTACTTGAAAAAATACATTGATTGCAAACATAGCCAGCAGCTCTAAACAAATTACAGACTATGGCCATGGAGTTTTTTTCAGACCAATTCACCAAAACACAAACTTTGATTTGCAGTGGTTGTTGTCTGCTTCCTCTTCTCTCCATTTACCTCAGAAACTGTTTTCTTGAAAGTATTTCTAATGTATCTCTGGGGCAGATGTTTAATATTGGCTTCATGAACAATGGAATTTGGCTAAGCAGAACATCTTTTAGTGGTTTGCTTTTTCATTCTTCACCGCCCCTGAAGTCCTCTTGCCTCTCACTTTAAAACCTCAAAACCACTGCTAAAGTGAAACAGTTTCTAGTTGAACTTTGACAATATAGATAGCTCTATCAGCTTTTAACTGAAGCTTTGCTCAGCTACACACCATCAACTTGGATATTTATCTGAATATCAGAGCCAGTGTGGGTTTAGATATGCTGAGTCAGACTGAATATGCTGAAGTTGCAGAGAAAGGACTGAACAGCAGCAGTGTTTTATTCTGGTACATTTATGTTGAAAAGCCCGACTCATCCAGGCATGCATCAGGATGGATTTGGCTCAAAAAGAGTTCTTGCAGATCAACATGACACAGAGAGCTGGATGATTTCTAAACCTTTCAAAAGGTTTGATATTCTGTTAAATCCATTATCAAATGAAAAATGTTGTTGGTTCCCCTGGAAGAACACAAGTGATCATTTAATAAGATATGAACAGCAACAAATTTGATTGCATTATATTCTTGTCACATGTGAGCTAGCATGTTTATTGAAGGACACTTGTATTTAAAAAACTTAAGGAACAAGTTGGAGAGGAGGGGCACAGGAGAAAGGGTGAATCCCAATTCTACCCCTTACCCCTTGTCTTACCCCTTACCCCTTGGTTTTGCGCGTTCACGTCTAGTGAAGTGGTGTCCCAATTCTCCGTAGGGCTAAGGGTAAGGGCTAAGACCAAGGGCTACACAGCCCTTGAAACGAAGACAGACCGGGACCTCACTTGAAACGAAGGGTTATGAGAATTTCCCATAATACACTGCGCCCGCCGACACGAGGCAGAGCGGAGACTGAAGGAAGCGCTTAATTATAAGTAATTGTTAATTCATCAAGTAAATATTAATCATGTTTTGAACTGTTGGTCGTATTTTAAAATTTCTCGTTATAACGAGCTAGCCTTCGCAGCCGTAGCTACAGCTATTGTCGCATCTGCCTACGTCACAGCTAGCGAGTGGCTCTGGGTGATGACATAGCGGGAATCGAGTGATGTCTCATTTCTCAGCAGTGTGTTTTCACCCCTTCTCCTTGGCCCTCAAAACAGAGGGCTAAGGGGAAGGGGTAGGGGAAGGGGAAGGGGTAAGACGAAGGGGAAGGGCTAAAGGGTAGAATTGGGATTCACCCAAAGAAGGGAAGAAAACAAGTAGAAGGCTAAATATGTGTCCATTCAGAAAACAGCACAGACACTCTTGCTCTGTAAAACTGGCTTTAAAATGACCTACATGTTTTAAAGATAAGACGCTATAAAAAATAAATTGGCTTGGGCGACATTGGGTTAAGAGGCTGAATCATCCTTGCAGTCATCGACTTTCATTAAATCTTTTTTCCTGTCAAATATCATGCACTCTGTCCTTTTGCAGCAAACAAGGTTCATTTGATGTCAAATACATCTTCTGAGCCCTTGGTCTCTCTTTGGTCACATTCACACTGATGAATGTTCCCTGCTTTCTGATAAGGAGGCTACCAGCCTTTTTGTTGAATCTCACTCCAAAGGAACAAACAATACAGCGCAGGCTCTGCAAGCTCCAAAATTAGATTCTGAAAAGAAACCAAAAGGTTCCAAAATAGGGTTGGCAGTCTGCTCCATTGCCCGGCTGCATAATCTCTACTACATAAAATGAAATCTGGCTGTGAGAAATTAGTCAAGTTTTTTTTTTTTTATCTTGCCTGTCGGTGTGATGAAATGGAAATCTGTGAAGCAGAGAGCGAGAACAGCTGATTTGATGGTTCTGCTTTCAAGTTTCACATTTTTGAAGTGCTGTCAGCACATTTTAAATACTGCAGACTTCTGCAGCTGGACTCAGAGACACATCTGATGCAGATTTTTGCTGTATTTTATATCCTTGTTGGTTAGTTCTTCACTTAATTATACAGTGAACAGTTTACAGTGACATGCAAAATCATGGATGGAGAGGGCTTGCCTGACTTGCGTTTATGACAGCTTAAGAATGAAGTGTGTTTATTTACCCAACCATGCAATCAATATAGAGCTGAGTTATTTAATGCTGAACTTTAAACTCTGTTTGCTACCTTGACCATTGATGAAGCTGGAAAACATGTCTCTATGTTATAAAATGAAAACACACACTGCGGTAAAACAAATAATGAGGCTACCAGACTTCAGACTTCATTACAACAGATATGTTATTTCTTCTTGTACAGAGACCTATATATACTAAAGCAATACTACAATCAGCTCTTTGTAAAGAACGACTTTTAAGTCAGTAATAGTTACACAACCCTGAAATTTTGCATCAAAATGGACTAATTTAAGCTGAATAAATCACTAAACAACAGAGTTTCTTCTAAAAGTTCATCTACCCTGAATCCTGAAAAATGCCTCCAGAACACCATGGACAGGGCTTGGGTGGGGATAACACACACCCACTCACTCCTTCATGCCTTCACCATTATAGCTACAGTATCTTATATTCAATCCTTTGTGCATTTAATTACTGGCCATAATGTCATAACCATACTAATGTAGAAATGAAACCTTGTTAAAAGGCACAAATGTGTATTTCTTTCAACCCCCATTTTGAGAGCCTGTATTTTGCCTGGACCTTGATTCATATATTGATTTTTCATGACTGCTACATCTGTTCACAGTCACTTTTGTTGAAAAAATGTATGGTTTTCATATACAGAGTATCCTTGATACAGCTGTATTCTCAGTTGGTCTGAGAAGCTCTATTTGAGTTGCTGCCCCTTTAAGGCTGCCTTCCCCACATGGACACAGTGCGCTTTGATTGATCAACTCTTTGGTGAAAACTCAGTTCAGTGCTGCTTGGCACCATTTGTCAACACCTCTACATTCATTTGACTGTCTCTGCACTGGGTTTACTGCCCCTCCAGCCAATTGGCTTGAATTAGTGATGAAACAATGGTAAGATGTCACACCTGTAGGTCTATACCGGGGGTCTGGGGAAAGAGCTGTTTCAAGCAGCTACTAGCGCCCTACATATGGGGAGAGGGAGCGGGCACAGGCATGTATTTAGCTAATTTTAGTAAGAACATGACAAACTACACTCCCTGAAGTCCCAGCGTATCAAATGTATCGTCTCTGCTTGGTTGATTTGAAATGTTGTGGGTCGGTAATGTTGAAAATTACAGTCATGATCGAAGTTGGAGGTCACTGTTGGGCACTGTGATGACAGTAGTTGGTGCCATTTATCATCTGCTCTCAGATAAGGAAATCATAAAATTAAGTAGCAGTGACCTCTTCTAAACTGCAAAGAGCAGTCACTATTTATGTTTGTAACACAGTAAGTAGATTTTTTGATACTTTGAACTGAAGTATAAAGACTTTGACTATAACTGAGGAATAATGTGACTAAATGTCTGTTAACATGTGGTTTTGTCTGGTGTTTTGTCATTCTTCAAAAATGTCGCGTCTGTAGAATTACTACAACCTTACCAAGTGCCCATAAACTGTGCCCCTGGCAGCTGTGTTTGTTGTCACTATAGTGAACTGTGCTGGTTAAACAAACCATTGCTCACAGGTACTACTCCAGTCAAAACTACTAATTGACTGTAACAAGAGAAGGAGGGGGCTTGTAAAAGTAGTGATGCATCAACCACTGTGACCAGAAGATGGAAAATGAAGCTACCACCTCTCTGGTGGGTTTATATCCATGTATAAACATGAGTGTGGTTTTCAGTTGCCAAGGCAATGGCCTCACCAAAATAAAAAAAGCTGGCCATGAGAACTTTTTTTAGGGTGAACTGCTTGTATCTGCTGTTGTGACTGAAAAAGGAAAATCAACAAACTCAAGGCAATCCAAATCTGTTTGAATTCATGTAGAAGCTGCTCCGCCTTTTGTAGTGCTCAGATGCATCCACCCTTCACAAGTTTCTGTCAGGCCAGAGGGGCCAATTAGCTTCATTGTCTGTATTTATCGCCTTCTTCAACTTAACTCTTGTCTGCATCGTTGTCCCTACATACCCCTCTAGGTCAGATGAGCTGCACGACATTAATTAGCCAAGGATAATAAAGAGTCGTCAACACACACATGAACAAACACAAAGACGAAAAAGATCAGAGCCTGCAGTGCATGAAACAGAGAAATTTAAATGCAACCTCATCCTGTGGTTTAACATGCAGAGACATGCAGCTCCCTCTAGTGCCTGTGACGGGTACTGCTCCCAATAATGTATTTAGGTACCTCAGTTACACTAATTATCTAACTAATTTCATTTGCCATTCTCATACATTTATTTTTCTCTTTTTGTCGTAAAAATCTTGTTTAATTTCTCCTCTGATTTCTTTTTTTTTTTTACCTGTGAGATTTGAAGTAAACTATGCAGTTAACACCAGCCAGTAACTTATCAACAGCTTACTGCAGAACATGGGGGGGTGAGGAGCTCAATACAGTGGGACACAGTGGACAGCTTGGATATCTGATTAGGGCAGACAGGGAACCACTGTGGTAAAATGAGCAACCTCCTGCCTCTGGACAACTTTGTTTTTTTGTTTGTTTGTTGCCAGAAGAAGGACTGGTTATTGTTCTGTTTACTTCCAAAACATTACTGTAAATGTCAAATAGATATCTCAGCAAAGTAAATACCAAAGCTATTAAACCAAACTGATACTGGTCTGGTAAAACTGTCAGTTAATTAGCTTAATAATAAATGTGTTATATTTAAGTAGTTGACCACAGTGATTTAAAAAAAAAAATGTATGCAATAAAGGGACCAAATATGTAAGCAAAATCCATTAAAATGATCATTTTAAAAGCAGCCATAATTAAGTGCTTCACAGTTTAAAAAAAAATGATTTCAAAAAGCAGAAGAAATAAATGTAACAGAAAAGAAGAAAATGTAAGTAAACCAGGTTAAACAAGCAGATCAGCCTGACTACATATACAAAAAATGAAAAAAATATTGCTCTTAAAATTGGTTCATTAGTAATAACTAACAGTAACAACAATTATGATATTAATGTATTTTTATTGTATTACAAATTTTATAAATGAAGATAGCTTTTTCACAAGTAACTAGTACCTTATCTAACTTTGTTTTTACCAGTAGTTTACCCATCACTGTCAGCAACAATACTCAGGTTGCAGCAATTGAGGCTCATCAGAACAGGCAATATTTTTGTGATCCTCTGTTATCCAGCTTTTATGAGCCATTCAGATTGTTAACCTGACATGCCAGACAGACAGTTCCTTATATCCACCACGGAAATATTTCACTAGTCCATCTGGAGAAGAGCTCATAGAAAATGTTTTCAGAGGTGGAACCTTCAAAAACAACTGCAGCTGGTGATTGGACTGGTCTGCCAGTCACACTTATCACAGACCAATCCACATCAAGCCACAGTATGACGTAGCAGCTAGACCCTGTTGTTAGCCGTTAGCTTAAACTACGTTTCAGTCCTCAGACTATTGTCTTGCATTAAATTATACCACACAGATGTATCATTTACCACTTATATGGGACATGAACCCAGTAACTCGTATGAGAGCATATTTTGCCAGGTATCACTGAGTAACCGTGACTAACATAGACTAACCGGCATTGTCCTCAGAGGATTTCGGCATCTCTCCCAGTTTCCCAGCAGTGATCCCCGGTCGGGAGAAGAGCAAAAACATGATTTCCCATAAGGAAAGCTCCAAGTGACATTCTTTGCTCCTCTTCCAAAGAAGAAATTGAGTAAACTTCTGTTGTAACTGCAGATATTGCTTCAGAGACAGCTTCAGAAGCCGGCTTTTTTTCAAACATGCAGTCACTTCCCACTGTCGTCATGTCTTCAGTTTCTGCCTCTCTTATCTGATTGGGCTGTCCAGCTTTTGGCCGTGAAGTTGAAGAAGAAGAATTTTGATGCTTGTTTTCAACTCTAGCGGATCATCTGCACTATGTGTTTGGGTAGCTGCATCTGATTGTCTGATTAGCTATTTGCGTCTATGAGTGGTTGAGGCCAGTTAGAATTTTGCCTTTTATACATCTCAGAGATGTTTGAACAACTTTGGTAGCAGTCAGATTAAATGTCTCCCAATCAAATTGCATTGTTTGTTTTTGAGGGGAAATTTAACTGTCCTGTTTTCCTTGTTTGTCTCCTCTTGCAGATCAATGTGCTACAATCCAAGAGAAGATCGGAAATCTTAAAATCAGTGAGTGTACTCTTATTACTCTCACACATCAAATGATTTGTAAATCAGCTCCACTGGGTCTCTAAGTGCTTGATGTCCTCTTCTCAGATGCTGTCCTTCATGTATGCCCACCTGACATTCTTCCATCAAGGTTATGACCTCTTCAGTGAACTACAACCACTAATGAAGCTGCTTGGAGGACAGGTACAGATGCCGGCAAGCTCATTGATACCCTTTTTCAAATCTTTAATCTGAGGTGTGAAGAACCGACTTGTACCCCCATCAATTTCTCCACTTCTCACTGAAAACATGGCTTGAAGCTCTGCAACATTATCATAAAAGAAAATCATCCTTCCTCCAATTAAGATGTACTCAACTTTAGCAGCAGATCATTTAGAGTTGGCAACAATTCAGTTTGCAGTAAGAGGAACGCCCTGAAAACACATCCATTTTGCACTGAGAGGTTAAACAAACCACAAGTCTTGATGCCACATAGCTGCTCAGTTCCCCCTCTCCACTGCATGTTTACATAAAAATGGGAATTTTTAGTTTAAGATTGTATCAGACTCAAGCACAGAGCAAAGTAGGACACCAAACCAGCAAGCAATTAGGCAACAGAAGGACACGATTGGTCACCTGTTGGGTAAAAAATCTAAACCATTGCAGGTTTTGCAAGATCCAAACATTGTAAGATTATTAAATTCACCAAATGGACAGAAATTTTAAATTTAAATTAGGTAGTAAAATGCTGTCATGGTAAGACATCAAGGACTATTTAGTGGGATCATTGATACTTTTGTAAGCATGGAGTTCAATTCAGTCAGATTTTTTGAGTTATTCCATGTATTGTCCTTACTTGTTAGTATTAGTGTAAGAGTCCAAAGTCAGTGCTTTTCTAGCATTGCAAGCAGGGATAAATGATTCTTTTCCCCACGCAGATGCCTTGTCCTTTGCTGCAATTTGTGTGCATTTGTTTTTTTTATTTGATTGTGAATTCAGTTATCAGGACTTTTAGTTTCATGTGCTGTACTGAAGTCTTTACTACCAAAAAATCCAGGATAGACTGGCACACACACATACATGATGACTTTTGTTTGTTTCTGAGCAATGTGAAATATTCCATCAGTTGCATAATGTAACTAAGCTAATGCTCTGAGACTTATTTCCTTTTCTCTATAACACAGTTTGCTCTCTTTAGCCTGTTGGATAGGCTTAATCTTTTTTTCAGTCAATTATTGTGTTAATTATTTTATACAGTGTAACTAGACACAAATAATTAATGAATGATCACATTGGGTAGTTCAGTTGTCTTTACAGTGAGATAGTTGTTGCATGGTCTTTAAGAGGCTTCTGTAACTCTCAGCCACTTGTTATGAATAAACACAAAGCGTGATTGGTATTGATATTGGTATTGGCCAATTTCACTCACTGGTGATTAGTGAGTTGCATCAGTAGCAAAAAGCTTGATTAGGGCATCTGTTGTTTGAGTGTTTTTTTTATAAAAGGAAGACGGATTGTATCTTTACCCTTTTTGAAAGGTAACTGATGCAATAAAGATTTAAATAACAATTCTACGAAATGGCTATTTAATAAAGACACTGCACTTATGAGGATAAAACCATGTGATCCACTGTCAAACTGAGTGTTATACATGAAAGGTTGAGTATTCGTGCACAACTGTCATAAGATACCCATTATAAAACATTATTATGGTTATTTTGTTTGTTATATCTATATTATGCAATAGATAATAACAGCAATGAGAAGTTATGTGGAAAATCCTGTCCAACATCTCTTAGAGTATGTGGAGGTAATATGTTTCCTTGATTGGGTTACTCTGTTTATCTACACAGGTCTATAGTTATATCTGTTTGTTATTAGAGATTATTAAAACACTAACACCAGGATAATTTTTGGAGGGCTCCCGAATTAGACCTCACACACTTCCTTTTAATTATGGTTTTGAATTCCTCATGCAAAATAAACAGTACCCTCTCCTGGTTAATGTTTGCATTGTTATTGGAACGTACAGCATAAACTTCAGCAACATAAGCAAACAGTCTATTTTCAGCAGTGAAGTTGAATAAATGTCCTGTCAGTTTACATGCCAGTGCCCCATCATGGGTAAACACTTGTTATAATGCAGGAGAGGAATGTGGAGCTTAGAGGGCGGATTTACATTTTAACTCTCAAATATAACTTTTGAATATCCTTAGGCTTATACACAACAGGTGTTGGGTTTATTGTCATCATAGGGAAGAAGCTGCACTTTCACCTTCTTATTTCACCTCTGGACGACCCACCTCTTTCCTTTGCGTTTGTTTACTTATCCTCAGTATGTGCACCGCCTGCTATCTTTTTGACGACTGATATTTCAGTTCTGTCTGTTTGCATCTTCTGATAAACAAGCCATTCCTCTGAGTGGGAATAGCCCAAATGTGACTTTAAGATGATTATCACAGTGGAGCTGCTTTTACAGGGAGCAGGAATGAGGAAGAAAGCTACAAGGGGGCTGGACGAGGGTTTTCCCACAGAGAGACTCAGAGGGTTGACAGTCAGCTGAGAGAACAGAGCAAAGAAACCCTAGACTGATGCTGGAAGTATTTAAGTGTAAATTTGAAGGTTGGAGCAGCACTAGAGTTGAAGGAGAAGACTAGTCATGATTTGGCGAAAAAGCTGAAAAATATGGACTCCAGTTATGAAGATGCAGAACTTTTTGGAGCTTAAATGACAGCACCACGTTTGTTTGATGTTTGAACAAGAGAACCAACTTTTTGAGAATCAGGACAGCCCTGTTGAAGCCAGGTGTAAAGAGCTGGGACAACTGTTGGATTGAAGAGGAGATTGTTTGGTTTTTGATATCTGGTATTGGTACCATCAGCTAATTAACTAAAAGAAGCAAACAGTGCTGGGAACACAGTACTGCCTTTAGGGAAGGATAAGAGTCAGAATGTAATCTCCTCAAAGCAAAAAGCGATTGAAGTTGAACAGCAGCTGGGGAGGCATTGACCATGAGCTTTCCACACTCAAAAGACTGAAAGGATTGTATGGAAAACAAATATTTTCTTTATCATGTGGAAGAAAGGATAGTGAGAGTGCTGGATTCAAGCTGATGAACAACTAAAGCACAACTGCTCTGTGTGGAATTTAAGCCTATCACACTGAACTTGGACCAGGTTTTGAAACTAAGAAAAACCATCATAGATCTGACTGTGAAAAGCAGTGACTGAGAAGAGTGGATTATTTCTTTTTTCTCTACAACATGAAGCTGAAGAAGGTGGAACGGCTGTGCAGGGAGATGTGGAGGAGCTGTCAACAGGTCTGATAATGTTGATGCCCGTAACGTATGAGAAAGTGATAAGTGTGGGAAATTAAATCAACTATTAAAAAGTTAAACTTCTGTGCAAATAAATGAGAAAACTGGGGGATTAAATGAAATTCCCATCCTGCTTTAAGTAAAAGCATTATTGTTTTATCATAGGACATGGTAGAAACACTTAGTTGGTGTGTTGTTTGTAATGGATGATTGAAAATTGATACCATAATTTAACAGAATTCAAGCTTAAAAAAAAGAAACAGAAGATTGGCTACGCATGAAGACTGCAAGAAGTTATGAAATGCCTATAAATAAATTCCCAAGCTTGATTAGAGAAGACCTTGAATGTCCACAAAAACGTATGCAGAAGTTGCTCAAATTATTAATTACAAAGATAACAAAGAAAAACTAAGCAAAACTGCCCAAAATTTTAAGCATTCCTGGATAAACATCTGCATTTCCATCAACACCAAAATCTGCCTTCTTCCTTGAACCATGACCAACATTCCCTGAAAATGAAATCAAAATGTGTTCAGAACTTTTTGATTTATCTTGCTCACAGACAAACAAACAAGCCAACAAACCAGGAGGCACTTCCTTGCTGGGGGTAATTATTTGGGTTGACCAAAGTGCTTTACAGAGTAAAAGAATGTAGAACTAAAATATTAAAAACCAGAATACACCGTACATCCTGAAGCAATATCAAGAATTGTAGTTATATTTTGCAAGGATAAAATATCACAAGATAATATTACAACATTACCAAGTTTACATCCAGATAGTGGAGAATAAACACAGGAACCATTAATCAGCCCAGCTGGCTTCGACATTTGTTTATAGCTTAGACACACTTAACTGTCTCTGTCTCTGCTACATTAAGAAATGCATCAACACTTGACTCCTTTTTGATATTTTTTTATTTTATTTTTGCTATATGCACCATAAAAAAGCAATCCAAAACAAAAGACGTCTTGGACATTACAGTATAATCTTTGAAGAATAAAAGCAAAGACAAAATGAAGTTGACACATGTAAAGTACAAAATGCCCCCAGAAACATATGATCATACAGACTTTGATATTGTGAATCTTTGTGTTTGTGGCAGTCCCATTGTCCCAACATTCTTCTTCTTTTTTCTCATTGAAGCAGTAACGTTGAAGTCATTTCCAAAATACTGCAAATGTAGTGTGTTTATAAAGAGTTTTATGATGGGAGAATTATTCTGGAGCCAGAAAGAAATGCTTTTTCACTTGCAAGAATGAAAATCTTCAAAAGTATGTGTCGCCTATACTGAGACCTTTTGGAGTATATCAAAGATATAAAGGCAATATAGATTGATTGATAAATTGACTGCTTGATTGACAGCTTTATTTTGAACACGTAAATAACAAAAGAGAGAACAGTAGAAAAATCAATGAGCAATGAACAATGAGAAAGAAAAAACAAAAAAATGATGTCTGCAAAGCTTAAGCACCTCAGTTTTAAAGTGTTAAAATTATTAGAAAGAAGTCTAAACTTATTTAATTCTACCCATTTATTTTCTTGTTGATTTCTTATCAATAACTCCCTTAAAGGAATAAAAACACTGACTTTATATATATGTAGTTTTTTTCAGTAGAATAGACATACAGTAAATTAAATTTCGAATTTTATTTGAAGAATTAAATACAGTAGCGCGTACTTATTTAAGTATAATTAAAAATCTTTTTTGTTTAAGTCTCTGCCACACCTCTCTCCAGAATAGCACAATAACTGGATAAGACCTGATGATAACCTTTGACCGTTAAGTTGTCTAATTGTGCACATCCATATTCAAGACATGACATCAGAAAAACACATTATCTAGGATCAAGGTTCTTGTTATTTATTCAGAGGCAGATTACAGGAGCTCCATCATGAATAACTACTGTATGAGTCATAATATACGTGTTGTTTTCTCCCTTTCCTTTGAAAGAGCTTCTTATTATAGCTGCTTCTTGGTCTTTCCATGACACAGCGTTGACCCAATCTTTTGGTGAATGTTTTCATTCATAAGGATATTTTCCCCTTGTCCATTTATCATTGAGCTCACCATCATACTTACATATCAAAACAGATATCTGCAGAAGACAGCAGTGCTTTGTTGTGGGACTGTTGCCAGAAACTTCTGAGGCGCTCATCTATGCATCATCAAAGTTAGATTGCAGAGATGTCACCAGTACAGTGAATCACTCTCAAGAAATATGTGGAGAGGTGCTCACAGACTCACACTACTACCGGTACATACGGATAAAAACAGACGGCATAGACTGGACTGGACTGGTTGACATAGTGAGACAGGGAGGAAAACATTTCCCATCTGATGCTATCTGCCTGCTGCTCTGCCGTCCACCCATTTCCTCCTCAAACAAAACAAAAGATCCAGCTCCCACAAAGCTGTCCCCAGCACTATCATCACTGAATTTCCTTAATTTTCTCTTTTAACATCATGAATACTATGAAAGACTGATGCTGAATTAAACAGAATTGCATGGGTCTTAATGTTGCTTAAAATTTGAGCAACAACAGAAAACTTAGCACCATGAGAAACTGAATTTCTTATTTGTTTTGCTTACTTGGATTGAAGTTGTGGCACAGTAACTGATTTTAGAAGACAAAAACAGCCGATCCATTATAAACCACTGCATTTGGTTTTTAGACACTGATCCTTTTGTGTTGTATGCACGAGACAAACTGATTCAGGTCATGTCACAGAAATAGACTAGCAAAGAGACACAGATAAAAGTTCACAGCTGAAAGGCTAAATGGCACATTGTCAAACCTATAACCTCCAGCAATTCACCCTTTTTTTAGAATTTGTTGCTTTCCTGTCTGCTCAGAAGATCCTTTATTTTCCTCTCTACACGCAATAGTTACTCACGGGATGAGGAGAATCAATCATCCCCCTCCCAATCCAATTTCACACATGATGAAGCCTCCGTTGCATGGCCCATTTTGTTCAGAGGAGAAAGCCTGTCTTGTATTGATTTGGCCTGTGGAAAATAGTTTGTTTTATACTCTCAAGATTAGAAAGGGAAATAGAGGCAGCAGTGCACACAAGCTTGTAAAAACCTGTACAGTGGAATTAGAACAGCTCATATGAATGGTCCATCATCACACTGACTGCTAGAAAACCTGCAATATTTTTAACTTTAATTTTGAAGTATGAATCAAGTAAAAAAACGTGTCAAGTTCACAACTTTGTATTAAGATTAAGAGCTGTTCTGTGCATTTTTGTTAAAGGCAAATGAATTAACCAACATCAGAAGAGGCATTTCTGTGAATGACACTTTGGTAAACGTGTTTGTTTGTTTGTTTGCTTGTGTAAGTTGTTTTGAGTCAAATGTGTGTGACCAGGTGGTTTTGTAAGCTTGACTAATCAGTCGCTCTGTCTGTTGCAGTTGGACCAGCTGGTGGTGGATGCTGCCAAAGAGAAGAGGGACATGGAGCAAAAACACTCCACAATACAGCAAAAGGTAAACACATGTGCTCATCTCTTTTTAGATTTAAACAAAGAGATGCATATTTAAATTTTCCGTCAAAGCTTTTTACACAAAATTGTGAATTAAACATAATAACCCTTTTGTGCCCTTTTAGCCAAAAACTAAGAAAGTTTTCTACTTGGGGAGGAATATTTTTATGAGTATATCTCATGCATAGTTACTTTATGGCTGTAAGATCCTCCTGCATAGAGTCACAAAGCCTTTTATTGCATCCAAGCCATCTCCCATTAAAAGTAAACCTACAGTCCCCTGAGGAGATCTTGCAGGATTTACCCTCTACCCCATGGTCTCCAGAACAGTTAACCCTTTTCTAACATGGTCCTTCACTAACATTGCTGTATCTTTTTCAAAACAGGATAAATCAGAGCAAGAATCTTAAATACTGCACACATACATGGTTAAGATCTTGGAAAAAGAGAAAAATTGTTAGAACTGGTCAAGTTTTTTTTTTGTAATAACAATTAAGCAATTAAAAAATCAAGTATTTGCATCCGAAAAAAGTTACTTGAAAGGACAGCCCAACAGAGGTGTGTATTGGCAAGAATCATGATGCATCGGTGACAATTTGATATAGTCACGATACATCACAATACTATAAACAAACCCTCTAATCATTGTTCTTTATAGTTAGATAAATTTGAACTTGCTGAGTGCATATCACATGCTTCTGCTAGTCAGATATTGTGATGCATGATAATAAGATCAAATACATTAATTACTGCCAAATCGCTGTATTGTTATTTTATCATTATAATGTGTTGTGTTCCCATTAGTGCACAGTATTCTGAGTCACTGTACACACGATAACGCCAACTCTACTGACACAACCTGCTGATTGTAGGTATGTCATGTGAGTAGTAGTGCTCCGCCCTCAGGTGTAAGGTGATCTCTAAGGATGATCTCAGCCACACAGACATGCATTATTGAGGGCTTACGGAAACCCATTTCCAAACAAGGTTAGGTTTCATTATGCCACCCTCTCTGGTCAGCACCCCATACCAGCACTGTCACCCTAAGTGAGTTACAGTCTCTTACATATTTCCTCTTACATATTAAGTAAAGCACTCTCAGCACTTTCAATTCAAAGTGCTGTTGTTATAGTAAGATCGAGTATCAGTTATCGATCAGATTAGCTGTTCTGTTACTATGAAAAAAAGTGAGATGGACAAACGGCTGGATAAACCCCAACAGCTAAACTGAAGCCTTTTACGTCTTCAAAACTTAAACATATCCCAAGTCACTTTTTTTAATAAATATAGGCAAATCCACTCATCTCTGGCATCATCACAACGCTTGTATAGAGTTTAGCAAGTGATGTAAGACTGGCCTCTTTGTTCCTCCACTGGTTGTGCACATGATCCAAACATAGTATTTACATATGTAGGTTTAATTACACTTATCTGGTGCTTCACATTACCACTATCTTTTTTAAGCACTTCCAGACATCGCTGTTGTTGGTCAGTGCTTACATGATATATTTTCAGTTCAGAGCAAAGATTCACAATGAAACAAGACCATTTTAGAGTGTTGCAGCTGTGAACAGAGCCACTGCATCTTTAAGAAGGCTGAGCTTGTGATTAAGTTGCCAACAGCTGTTTTTCAATGTAGGGCACGTCATGTGTCTCAGCAGACAATTAGGGCCTCTGAGCCCAGAGATGTGTGCAGTGTATTCATCAATGGTAAGGGCTCACCTGTCTCCATGGTCAGATGACAAAACTTTTTGGAGGGAATACTGTCTCAAGGATAAAATAAAAATAGATGGGATAACCCTGCCTGAAGGTTATGGCATTAATAAGCACAAGCCTCCTTTGTATTCTGTATAAGCACATACAGATGGCTACAAAGTCTTGATTTTCTGGTATTTTTTTGTGTTCTGCTCTTTTGACCAAATTTCACAAAATGCAATCATAGAAAGTAATACACTATCAATGTCTTTATTTACTTTGTGTGCTATAAGTTGTAAAAAAAAAATGGCTATGAAAAGTGGAAGTGGAAATTGAGGCATAAAGAGTTGTTGCATTGGAAGTGATTCACTGTCTCCCTCAAATGCAGCAGCGTGGAAAAAAGGCTTACAACACTTCACAGAGGCCCATTCCAACCATCTGCAAGTTCAAGTTTTATCTTGTTGGGAATCTTTATTCTAAACTGTGTTCAACACTAACCGAGTTTGTATTTTAAGATCCTTTTCACACGTCAGTTTGGAGAGTTGTTACGATACCATAGGGAAACAAGTTAACTCATCATACTGTTTTAGCAGTATGAGCAGCAGTAGTTGTAATAATAATGGCATTACAGCTACCAGGCTGATGACAGAGTTCTACCAAAAATGGTGTTTTGGATCCCACAGAGTCACTTTCTGTGCACAGGTGTGTGTACATGTACATGTTATGTGTGTTTGTATGTATTGCTGTGGTTATTGAAAGTAACTTTGATAACTGTGCTGCTCCCTATCTTGGCCAGAATACTCTTGAAAAAAAGGGGTTTTTGATCTCAATGAGTTTCTTTCCTGGTCAAATTAAGGTTACATTTAAAAAAAAATAAAAAATACAGGCACAACACACTGAAAATATTAACATGCTAACATTACCTACCATCTCTATAGCAGATCGTCACAGAACTCAACAACATCTACTGATTTAAACATTTGTTCAGTTCACAGAATTTAGTCCAGCTTGTTCAAGCAGGAGAATTAATTCTTTTGAAGCTGCTCTCTGCTTTTCCCCATCACTCAAATATTCTATGCAGACACATCTATTGGTGCTAAGTTGTAACAAGTTGCCATGTTAGCAGTGACGTATGGACAGCTCATGCCTTCTGTGGGACTGCTTCAAAACACTGCCTAGTGAACATGAAACAATCCAGATGTAATATGCAAATCTGTGGCTTTGTTGCTATTTTTTTTTCTCAATCAGAAACAAAAGCAACCAAGCTGTAGGAGTGAAACCACCTAGAACAACTCAAACAAAGGTCAAAAAATGGTCAAATGGTCAAATAGTGCTGAAACAATTGAGTATTCATACCAGTCCTTCTCCACAAGATGCATGGAGGTGTTTAACAGAGGTTGTTTTGAGGAGGTATGTTAAGGTACATCATGCTTATTTTCTGCCCATTGCTACAATTGAACATCAGACATCTTAGTTTATTCAAAACATCTGTCACTTCTTTATCCAGCTGTTGTCTTCTGGGCTTCTGTTAATTCACCTTTCCATCAGTGATTTTCATTTTTGTCTCCTCCCTTGTTCAAGTTGTTCTACCTTCCTTCTCATCTCTTCCTCTCTGTCCTTCTTTCCATCTGTTACTTTGTGTTTTTCTTTTGCCTTTTGTCCTCCCCCTCTCCCTGTCTTTCTCTTGGACAGCCAACGACAGTACACATGCCAACTTCCCCCTTGTCCTTGAGCACCTATCCTCCACCTCCGCTACCACAATTTATCTAGATGCTATTTTTATATCCTCTCACTCCACTGCTCTCTCTCTCTCTCTCTCATGACTGGCTGTTTATACACAGACCCTCCTAACCAGCTGTCTCTTCTTTTCTTCCACTTCTTCTTTTTTTTCTACATCTCTTCCTCTCCTGCTTCCCTCAGGCTGCCCTCCAGGTAAGCTGCTCGTCTTTTTCCTCCCTGACTGTCATATCTGTGTCATGTCTGCATGGTTGGACAAATACCACGTGTTGTGAGAGCTGCTTGGACTCCACCTCTACAGCTCCTCTAATCTGTAGAGACATGGGCTCATTTGTCACATGACTAAGGTTTACACATGCATGATGCATTCATTCATGTTGTCAGGGTTGCCCTGGTGCCTTTTTGAAATTTGTGTTTGTATGAGTTGACTTCATTTAATTATTCATATTAAGACAACGGAATCTCACAAGACTTCACACACAAAGTTATGATTCTGTTCTTTCATTAATGTACACTAATTAACAGATGTCACACCAACTTGACTTCAGCAGGAATAAGTCTGTTCCTTACCCTCACTATTAGTATACTGAGTGTTTTTTAAGACTGTTCGAAAAGTTGTTTAACTGCTTAATTTATCTGAGGGAAAACAACTTTACTTTTAAGCACAGCAGGGAATCCTACTTTTCTTTCTTTTAAGAGTCTAAACAGAAAGACCAGATAGGTGTTTTTTCCTGTAAGACTCAATCTTTTTTCTGTGTAACTAGGTTTTTGTATAGAGCTGTTGTACACCGAGTCGTTGTGATTGTCCTCAATTGTTGCATATTTAAGAACAAATTTGATCTTGAGTTGTGTTTATCATGTCTGCACATTGACTGTTTTTAAGAGTTTGATTTTCTGCACTCGTCCATGTCATTTAAGAGGGATTTTTGACCTCTCAAAGCAGTGGCTACAGAGAAAGTTGTGGGCCAAACTTCCATTCTTCTCTATGTTACTAAAACTTTAAAGCATCCTGCTGCACTCACTTTGTGTTTTTAAACCATAAAACATAAGAGATTAGAACAAAATGTATGCTCACACCCACATGAGACAAAGAAGACTGAACATTAAAGAAGCATCCTTTCTTCAGTGGGATTTTTAAGCATAGTGCACAGCACCGTGGCACACAATCGTTAAGCATCTTAACGACTCTGTTTGAAGTGGATGGGCTGGATATTTTAGTTTTCTTTTTATGAGGAGTAAAAGAATCACAAAAGCGAAAGCAAACCTTTAGCCAAAATGTGCCCAAAGTTTTTTGTACCATGTCTCTGTTTCATGTAATACAACATAGTAGTGGACCAACCTTATGGGGAGCAAATAAAACACACATGCAGTCGATTTAAAATCACCAGCTGACACAGTAACTAACTTAATCAGTACACCTTCTGAACGCAGAGGAAAATACTGTGAAAACATTGCGTACAGTGTTGACGGCGTGCGTTTCATCCATTTGTCATCAGTCTTAGCTGATCTGATGTCTATTGATTACTGATAGGCATTTAATTTGTTCTTACCTCTGAAGTGAATCCTTTCACATCAGAAGGTTCCGCACTCCAATGTGCCTCATCTGTCCTCCAGTCACACACACAGTACAGACTCAGATTTATTTACAACTACATCCAGAGCATAGGTGCAGGAGTGCACAAGTTATAGCAGTGAGTTTATTTCAGGTTGTACTTTTTGTTCATAACCGCACTGACAGGGATAGGGAGCCTTATGGCTAAGTCTGCATAGTCAGGCTACACATATATCAAAATAAAGCACCCTTCACTCTTATTTATTCAAAAGACAGCAATAAAAATAATTATTTTTGTTTCTCTATTCTCCTTGTGGGTGGTTGGTGGTACAATCATACACATGTGTTGTTTATAATAAATATATATCGCTATACTGCAGAATCAGCTGGAGCCATTATCTTTTTTCCTAGCTTCAGAAGACATCACAAGGAAGCAAATTCACATAGGCTTACCATGTAAACAAATTAAAACTGAGGAAACATATTAGAACAACAGCAGGCATACAGTGCTGATGGTGTGTGCTCTGTTCAGCAGCCATCAGTCTGAACATATCAAGTTTCTTTTGATTTTTGATGGGTATTTATTAGGTCTGATCTTTGCATTGTCTTCCTCACATCAGGGACTTGTATACAGCCTTAGTGCTCTCAGGTGTCCTCCTTTAACACACATTGTGCAGAGTCAAATGTATTTACAACTATATTCATGGCACAGGTGGACAAGTGCACGAGTACAAGTTCACAGCTGTAGCAGAGACAGGGAACTCGTGTGTCTGCACTGTCAAGCTACTTTCACGGATATGCTACGATCTGGTCATCTTTCAAATGTGTGCTTGACTTGGTACCAGGTGATCCACGGCCTGATACTAGTCACCCACCTGGTGGTTGGAGATCTCTGCTTTAGCCTATAGATGAAGTTTCATCAGAATTTAACAGCATTGCTCCTTTAAATGAGGAGTAGAGAAAGACACTGAAAGTCTTCCTTGAAAGTGCTTCTTGATGGAAAAGATATTTTGGTGCCTCTCCCGACCTGTTGTTGCAAGAGTCTGATTTACTATCTAGCTTGCATCATGTAATTTAGTCCTTGGTGGTGGTGGTGCACACCTACTCTACTATGTCATATTTTGTTATAGTAACGAATGTGACAGACAGAAAGTTTGTCCAGTCACATTTCAAGTCTTATTTTCTGAAAGTTTGTGCCCCTTCCAGGTAACATCAATGGAGTGCTGCCTAGATGACATGTATAAAATAGACCATTTGGTGTGTCAGGCTATGTATTTTAGCCTTATAACATGTTCTTTAACTTAAATTACTTTACCACTGTGCAGTATGATAAACAATCATAAACGATGGCAATGTCATAATGCATGGTTAGTAGAAACTGTTCACATTACATTGCATTCATATCTTCTTTAATGACCAGTCTAATTCAGTTGAACATTGGTGATACAGAAATGCACATCTGCAACATTAACATCATTTATTCTTTGTAGCTTTGTTTAAGATGTGTGTCATATACTCATTGTTCTTCATAATCACTGACTGGAAAAAAAAAAAAAACTATAAGGTTAAGGCACACTAACCCTGTTCCACTAACACAGACTATGAACCAGCAGTGAGTCTTGATAGTCAAAGTTCCTTGTAAGTGACTAATATTTGAATGACAACATAATGTCCCTTAATAATAACCTTTTCCATTTTCAGAATTAGAAATCTTTTGTTCACCACCCCAGACACCCTAATACAGTTAAAGGGGGACTTTGTTTGTTAATATGCTTCCTACTGGCCTGTGTGCATTATTCAGCAGCAACACAGTGACCACAGAGCATGACAGTGTCACAATGTGAGAGGGAGAGGATGCTGAGTTACAAAACTGACCTTTCGTATGCCATAGAAAATGCTTGTCATTTGTTTTGAAGCTGGTTTGGTATTCGAACACCCTCATTGCTTTTCTGTAAGAGTAATGATTTGCTCATTATTTTTTTGTGTAAATAGATCAAAACATTCATCATGATTAAAGAAAGTCTCACTCAAAGGAGATGAAAAATGTACTCCTCTGAAGCTAAGTCAGTATAAATGTTTGATGCCTGAGCTCCTCTCCATGCTTGACTTAATTATTCTAACCTCACTGCAACACTAGAATCACTCACTCACACACATACACACAGGTGACCTTCAGTTAGCGTATGAGGCCTCAGGAGGAGGAGGAGCCGGCAGTGACGAAAGTTTTGTTAGCAATAGAGGAGGAGGAGATGTGTTTGCAGAAGAGACAAGCCATGTTGCTTAGACTCCCAGACTGTTGTTGAGATGCTGCTCTGGGATATTTTATGATAAAATTTATAGTTCTCAAAAGGAACATTTATTGGGGGGGCACAGCATTGAGAAAGTCTTTGACAATGAAGATTTTCAGCCGATTTCACTATGTTTGGTATTTGGTGAGTGCACCTTAAGGAAGGAGATTAAGTTTGAGTATGTGTGTGTCCAACATCATCTCTGTGCCTGTGCTATTTATAGTTGAAGTCTATGTGTATGTTTGTGCTTCTGTAGCATTTTATGTCACTATTTGTTAGAGTAAGAATTGTGTATATATATCTTTTCTTTGTGTGTTCTCTTGCTGTGTGTGACATTTTAGGAGGTGACTGATCTCGATTCTTCACCAGACTGCCGCAACTTTTGTGCTTGGAGGTCCTCCTCCGTACGTAGAGTCCCTGCATTGATTTCCATTTGACTTCCATTTTTGTAACCCCACCGGCCCCCTGTCTTCTCTCCCCTCTTGCACACTTAGAGACTGCATTGCAGTGTTTGTGAAGATGTTTGCATCTTTGCCTGTGTCTTCATCAAAGGGTGAAAAACATCCAGTTGTGTTGATCTGTCCTGAGTTTGCAGCATGTTTGTGATGATACCTGGTCATGGGAGCCACTGTCTGATACAGTGAGCTTGGGTCCCCGGTGTGATGTCAGTGTGTGGTTTATTGCTCTGAACTTTTGTCAGTTTCCTCTTTTGGTTAAAAAACTAAACGTATTTCTGCTTTCTGGTCAAATAAACTTAATCTCTAACAAGTTACAGGAACCTGAAGCAACATCCTTGAATAACCACTACCTGTATTCATTTTTTTTTTTTTACTAATATATGTAACGGTAAAATGGTTTTCTAGGCCAAAGCAGTCAACAGAAAGGTTTCAATACTAAAGCTGCTTGATTATGGCAAAAATCACAATTACAATTATTCAATACATATTGAGATCACTGATTTTAAAACATGCACATGCACCATATGCTGTCATTTCACAAACATGCTTTTGGCGCTATCATTTTGAACATTAAAGAACTGGCAATACATAGAAATTAAAGCATTAAAATACCAATACCTCAGTATACAGTAATAAATACAGTGTTTAATTACTGTATGTACTTAAATCATAGCTGAATTACTTTTAAGCCAGGCTTTAATTGTGGATTGTAAGTAGTATTATGAGCAATAAGGACTTGTGTTTTTTAAATGTATTCAAAACATACATGCAGTTAGGAGTTTATTGTTTGAATATTTTTTTCCATGATATTAGCCTTTTAACTCTCACTTTAACTAAAAATTTAATCTTGAAATTTTATATTTAAAATATATATTTTTTTCATTTTCATAAAGAAAGCATAGTCATTAGCTTTGTTTGGAGGTGTGTGCGGTCTTTGTACTTGGTTTACTTTTTCCCTACTCCCGAGAAATGATGACATGCATAATACCTGAATGGGTACTTTCCATTGTATTTCCATCTAACGGCCTCATTCAGACACATGTTGTTCCTCTTGTGCACCCAAAATAACCCCAGTTGCCCCAGTGTGTGTCATGCTGGAAAACTGCCTGTGTGTGAGTTTTGTGTGTTCATCCAATGAATTATGTTGTTAGAGCGCATGAGGATTTGACTGAAGCTGTTGCTCAGGTTGACGGACTCTAGCAGCAAAAGGGGGTGTATATGGATAAACAGACCATTTGCATTGTGCATTTGAAGAAAACAGACTCAGGAGTGATGATGAAGCATTTGTTAATCCTACTAATCTGTTTATTGTCACTGGAAGCAAAAATACTATTGAATCATGCCAAACAAAGCTCTCTGTGGTTCGTATTGCATCTGCTTGTTTCAAAAGACAGAAAAATCATTGTTAATAATGATTTAGCATCAGAAAATAGGAGAGCGTCTTTTGGAGAGATATACTGACATTTAGGCATTTCTTCAAGAGCTTATGTCAACAGACACAATATTTTATGCTCTCAAGGCAATTAGACAGACGGACATTCTGTAATACCTGCTGTCTTTCCTATGTTGTTTTTACGTTTTTACTAAAGTAAAAAAAAGTCCTCCGTTTACAAAAGTAAATGGGATTCTCAAAGCAGATACAGTGTCAGTTCCTGTGGATGAGGAAAACTAGTCATAAAACCTTACCTTACCTTTACTTAAGAGAAAGTCGAGTCCCTGCGATCCACATCTCTCTTTACCCTGAGGAATGGGGAACCATGTGCTTCAGCAGCAGCACCTGTGCCCTCACTGATTTTCGTAGCCCTGGTAGCATAAAATCATCTGATTTGATTGTTTATAGCTACAATGGCAGCAGCATAACCATAACCTCCTCACATTTTGAAGAGA
This sequence comes from Cetoscarus ocellatus, assembly GCA_037902135.1. Classification (NCBI taxonomy): domain Eukaryota; kingdom Metazoa; phylum Chordata; class Actinopteri; order Labriformes; family Labridae; genus Cetoscarus; species Cetoscarus ocellatus. The sequence goes on from JBAMNC010000594.1 coordinate 171,007, forward strand.
AAAACTATTTAAGATATTAAAAAGCCATAGGCCTGCCCATTATACCACAGTTGCCCAATACAAAGTCTCACCCTAAAGTGTTGCACTTTAGTTTGCTTGATTTGAGAATGATCTGTGATGAGATTGGTCTGTGATATTTTTTTGTTTATTAACTCCACCAAGGAGGTTATACTTTTGCCAGCGTTTGTTTGTTTTGTTAGTTTATGAACAAAATAACTTAAAAAGTAATGAACCAAATTTAATGACGACTTCAGGGTTAGTGTAGGCATGTGTATTTTAGGGAATGTTGGCCATGGGACAAGGCAGAAGTGAAAATATATTTGTGGTGATTCAAATCCAGATGTTTATCCAGGTTCTTAAGAGGAATATTTTGAAAGTGCAAGATAGGGCAGTTTTCCATTTTTTTTTTTTTTTTTACAATAACTCGCATGATAGTATTGCAGTTTGTGCTTTTTTAATGTTAGAAGTCACTTGAGAATTACAGCCTCAAAGCTGACTCCAGTGGCATCCTGGCTGAATTTAGTGCACAGAGAAGTAACATTTGGTAATATAGCTGACAAGATTACTGTAAATCTTGCTTAGTTTTGGTTCAAGGTTGCTGTTGTGTTAAGACAGGAAAGATAAACCTGCCCAGTCATAGGGAGTCAGAGCTTCTGGATGTTTCTAGAAGGACAACAGAAAGGATGGTGTCTCAGCTCATCCTTGCACCAGACTAAGAGCTGTAATTGATGGAGATAGTGACACTGTGTGCAACTTGACTCTTGAAGGAGTAATACACACGTGCATGCTTCAGGGTGTTAAATGGCACTTTAAGCAGAGAAAGCGAGAAGGGTGTTAGGAAAGTGTGGCAGCAGCTCAGGTATTTAAAGCTAGTCCAAGCTGAGGGACTGTCCCATGACAACACACCCAATTCAGTTACAGCAGCAGGTGAGGTGAGAGAATTCACTTTTGCCTTTGCTGGACATTGTGAAACTCTTTGACCATCAGCATGAAGCCAAAAAACTTTGTAGTGATGCCTATGATGATAACTCTAATGCAGCTGTAATACAACTTCAGTCTGAATCAAGATTGTTAATGTGATCATGTAAAGAGGAAATTGTACATGATGGTAACTTTAGGGTGTTAGAAATCTGTAAAACAAACGTTCTAAAAGTTCAATCAAATAAACTCTTTGCACTTTATAATTGTGATATTTTTTAGTGGACGGCGTTTTGCTGTAGGCAACACAGTCCTCTGCTTCAGCTAGTGTTGGTGAACAGGGCTGGCTTGATTTCAACAATGGCAGAGGAAAATGCTTTTTTCTGTGGATATGTACGGTAAATCCACGTACACCCTAGGGGACTGAAAGTATAGCATTTATAAAATGTTAAAAATACTGACAAACAGAAGAAGACCAGCCAAACTTCAGCGCCGAGCCATTATTATATCCCCTATTTCTAAACTCTCTAAACAAGCATTAACACAGATAAACATCCATTTTGGGCATTCTGATACACAGTTGACTTCACTCAAGACAGTCAGTGACATTATGCATTACTAAAACATCCCCAGTTACTACCTGTGGTTTATTTACATCCATCCTGCCTTTACTTGTCAAGAATCTCTGTATGCTTTCTGCAGTGAAGGGAACTGAATGGAAACAAGTTAAGAGTCACAAGAGACTGCCAAGTCACTTTGGCATGAACCACACTTGATCTGTTTCTATCTGAAGTGGAAAACAAATAAGACAGAGTAATACTTATAATTCCAGGTGGACTGAGTTGAGTAAAGCCAATGTTCTGCTGTGAAACAGTTGCAGCGTCATTGTCTCATTTATGTAAAAATGATGAATCATTATTAAACAGGAGTCCAAACAAAAAGAAAAATCAGACTCTATTCTAGAATTTTGTTTTATTTATTTTTAACATTAAGTATTTTTTTCTCTCTGTTTTTCCTTGCTCTATTTTCCCTTTTTCTTTTCTCATGCCTCTTTTGTTCAGGACTTCTCGAATGACGACACCAAGCTGGAGTACAATGTTGATGCAGACAACGGCATCGCCATGGAGGGTTATCTCTTTAAGAGAGCCAGCAATGCCTTCAAGACGTGGAATAGGTACAAGGAACGCAATTTAATTTGCATTTTTATGAAAACATTGATTTTACAACAGGAACATCTTTAGTGGAACAGAAGTGCACTAAGAAAGAGCATGGCCTGACATCATCATGTAGACTAAAAATTGAAAGGCACCTTATATTTTCTGACCTCAGCAAGTGCATAAATATGAGATGTTTTTGATCAGGGTCACAAGGATGTGATTCATAAATAAAGTAGGATGTACATTAATGTTGTTCATTATTTGATCACTAAGGCATACAGGCATTTAGAATTATCTAGTCATACCATCCTAACATTATGAGTTGACGCACTAACTTGAAGAATAGATATGTAACCACCTCTCAGCTTTTCCTCTTGGCAGCAACAGTGTTTGTATACCCTCTGAAGTGTGTTATTTTGGTAACATCACTGGCATCACATGTGACTTTGCTCTTCTTGTGATCTCCTTTCAGGCGTTGGTTCTCCATCCAAAACAATCAGCTAGTTTACCAGAAGAAATTTAAGGTATGTCAAGTGACTCCCTGCACATGCCACAATCAAATTTTCATGTGTTTGACTTCCAGCACAAATACCCTCACATGTATTTTTAATAGCACGCCATGGCTTCATTTAAGAGCTCTGGTTGCCAGTTTGAAATATTCAGTAAAAGATCACCTGAAGCTGTGTGTGGAGATGTGTTTTATGTGTTTCAATAAATGCAACACTCTGAAGCTGCTTATTTCTTTTGACCAATAACTTAAGATAGCACATTTTAGTTGTTATATCTGCATAAAAATATATACATTGCATGGTTACCCCTTGTGTGTCATCAGGTCAAATTCAAGGGGTGTTAAAAAAATGAAGCCGGCGTGGACTCTGTATTTCCTTGAGTATCTGCTTAATGCTGACTGTAGAAACACCAAAAGTCTTATGACATTACATCTTGAAAAACACCTTTTTAGAACTCAAAGATGTCTTTGGTTTAACAATAATGTCCCAATGTCCTTTCCCTGGTTGGGGGGATTTTTTTTAAATAACTCACATATTTTTATTTTATGAAGGACTGAAGGTTATGCACAGTCAGGAGCATGTTTGACATGGCTGTGTGGTGTCGCCGTTTGTCATGTGACCTTAGGTCCTGCCTTGACTTAGCTTCTTTGTCCTTCTGTAGATTTACCCAAAGTTTGAGTGAGAGCGTTTTTGACATCTCAGCTGCCACAAATTTCTCAGGAAGTTCTCTGTATAACCAAACAGTTGATGCCACTCTGGCTTTTTGAATATGTTCTGCAGTCTGTTCTCATAACACACAGCACTTACAGGGCTTTAAATCATCATGTAGCTTACAAGAATCATGGACCCAGGGTCAGAACAACCCACAGAACATGACTGCAACCCAAGCTGACTTAAAGTCTTTAGGTCATTTGGTCAACCCTATGCTTGACGCATGTGTGAGTGTGCGCACAGTCAGTGTGATGAATTTTCATCTGGGCGCACACATTCCAAAAAATTTTAACAGATGTGGATAACAAGCAGTGAACTCTTTACTTGTTTTTCTCTGGCATCGTTACAGTACTTTTTGCCTCAATAACGTGAGTATACATAGCAGCCTCTACTCATAGTTCTCCATACTGGCATCAAGAAGTCATTTTTCACTTACTTCAGCAAAACCATGCCATAATCAAGAATTTTTTGAAGACACTGCACTGTGAAATTTTTGAGGATATTGGTCTGTGGCAGAGAGATAGTCACATGGAGCATCAATACACTGAGCTTTTCATGTCATGAGTCTGTGGCAGTTCATGTCCTTGTGCCCATCTGTGCAGAAAGCATAACTGAGCCTTTACACTCTTGGAGTTCTCGGTTGTGTTGAGCAGCAATTTTAAAGTTTTGAGTAAGAGATTGATTTGTCTGTTGTATTAAACCAAAGCATCTGTGTTGTCCCCTCAGGACAACCCTACCGTGGTGGTAGAAGACCTGAGGCTGTGCACAGTCAAACACTGTGAGGACATCGAGCGTCGCTTTTGTTTCGAAGTGGTATCACCCACAAAGTAAGTTTGATTCACCGACTGACTCTCCTTACCTAATGAGCACTAGAAAATTCTGCCAAAGATGGTAAAGTGGAGTAGTCCAAGTGTTCCTACCTCCCACTGCACTCACATACACTTACACAAGCAGTAGTGTCTCAACTTGTGTTTCTCGACAGGAGCTGTATGATGCAGGCAGACTCAGAGAAGCTGCGGCAGGCCTGGATCAAAGCCGTCCAAAACAGCATTGCCACTGCTTTTAGAGACAAGGGAGATGATGGAGAGGTAAAAACCCAACACACTGAGGCTTACTGGATTATGTAAGAGGTTCATGTAATAGTTTATAATCCAACATGTAATGAAGTGTGATGAACCTGTGTTTATTTACATAGCACCAGTTTCCTTTCCTTTTTGTTTACCTTCAGTTTTTCTGTTTAATTCTTCCCATGAGTGTCCTGTTAGCCTCACTGCACAACAAGGATAGAGTTTCATCTCATTAAATGTAATAATTCCCCATCTAAATAAATCTTCTAAATCTCTCTCGACTTTAAGCCTTTCCTTGTTATCTTGTTTCAGAAACTGGACAGAAAGTCATCCACGTCAACAGGAAGCCTTGACTCTGGTGGGGAGCCAAAGGAGAGATCACTGAAAGGGGAGAGCGCTTTGCAGAAGGTCCTGGCCATCCCAGGAAATGCCTACTGCTGTGACTGTGGGCAACCAGACCCTCGCTGGGCCAGCATCAATCTGGGCATCACACTCTGTATACAGTGCTCTGGTATCCACAGGTAAAACATTTCTGTGTCTCTGAAGCTAAACCTTGTGATGTGTCTTTCGATAATGAAGGCACAGATAGCTGAGAAGATGAAACATCAACAGCTTCAAAACCTGCTTGAACAAAGAGAGGTGAAAAAGATCAACTTAAATATCCAATCAAGAAGAAAACAATATAGTAAAGGTAAAATATCTTAATAGCATACAGGTCAAATTATAAATACGCAAGTGTCCAGGTCAGTTTAAATGAGATTCATGCAAAGTTAAAATCTCCCATACTCACCAAATGTTGAGTTTTTCATCCAAATTTGTTAAACATAGCTGTTGATAATGTAAGGCACTTAATTAAAAAAAAACTTCACTCATTTTCTGGCTGTATGGTAAAAATGCAAGGCCTTGATTTGTTGTTCTTAGTTTCCACCCTGTGGCCAAAATTGAACTGCATGTCCGTTACTGAAAAAAATTGATCTTCAAAATTTTCTCACTATTTGGTTAGAAGCTCTCCTCAGTCATCATGAATAATGTCCTGTTCATGCTTTTATTATCTGCAGGAGTCTGGGAGTGCATTTCTCCAAGGTTCGGTCTTTGACTTTGGATACATGGGAGCCAGAGCTCTTGAAGGTCAGTGAGGAATATCTGATGTTTCAAAAAAGCTGATTTTTTAAACTTAAGCTATTATTATGAATAAGGCAGAATTTCAATTTACTGTTTTTCCCCCACACTTTTCCATATCTATTGTCCTATGCACTCTGTAATAGCTGTAAGTCTTTAATTTATATGTTGATGTGTGGTTAATTTTCCAGTTGTTTTTATGACTACATATTTTGTCCTACTTGTTCCACAGTTGATGTGTGAACTGGGAAATGGAGTGATAAACCAGATCTATGAGGCTCGGCGAGAGGAGCTGGGGGCCAGAAAACCACAGCCAGGGGATCAAAGGCACGATACACCTCTGTTTAGAAGATCTTTGTATTCATTTATTTTATCTGTCAATAGAAGAAATGAATAAACCGTACATTTAAACAAGAAAAAAAAAGGTTTCTTGGATGGGAGGGATTATCTTTTTTTCCTTTATTTTCAAATGATCATTGAATTTTGTTAAATTAGACATCATGCTGTAGTTCATGTAGTTCATCCTAGCTCCATATTCTGCCATCAACAACTAATGCATCTTTCCCAACAGACACGAGGTGGAGGCCTACATTAAAGCCAAATATGTGGACCGGCGTTTTGTCCGCCGGCCATCAGATGAGGAGCTTCGAAACAAAGTGGTTTCTCTGAGCAAACAGGAGAAGAGGCTGAGCAGCAGTTCTGAACATCTACCACCAAGACCGCCACCACCTACGCCAAAACTCAGACCTGGCTCGAACGTCTCAGGACAGTCAGGTTAGTATTAAAACAAATACAACACCAAAATCACGTGCTTCCTGCGACTCTTCCCTCAGCATCTATCTTGATGACAACAACCTGATTCAAAATCCTGAGCTGGTTTATGTTTGACATTCATACACATTATCAACAATGTTTAGAGTTCATGATAGCCAAAGTTATTAAAGTACAAATTTTTCTATTACTTTTTTAAAAATTTTGTTTTCAATTCCAGTTCAGTTGTAATAATTTCTTTGTGCTGATTTGTTTGTTTAATTAACTTTTTATTTCATAAATGCTCAACTTCAGTTTATTTACTATTAACTACAGTGTTTTTATATTATGTTTTTGGTCTTAGTTTTGTAAATGTTTCAAAGTCAGACTTTCTGCTACCTTTTTAAAAACTTCTCTTAGAACATATAAACATACAAAATGGATAATGGTGTTTGCTCCAGCTGTTAATTGCTCACCGGTACAGCCCCATTCACACTTGCAAAAAAGTTTTCACTTGGACTTTACAAGGGTACTTTCCTCGCCCCGCTAGGATTTTATCCACGTAAAATTGGAGCATGATCATGTGTGAGCGCAGCAGTAAATTGCCAGGGTAATTCACTGAGGGGAGAGAGTAGAGCTGATGGCATCATCCTGTGCAACCAGTGTGAAGACTGAAAAGAAAGACTCGACAGGGCGGATTAAAAATAACCGCTGTCATAGGAGAATTTAATTTGACTGTAAGGAGAGTAACACAAACTGAGATGCGCATCTGGACAGCTGAAAGTGTTGTTTCCACTGCATATCATCTAAGTTCTGTTGACAATCTGCTCTAAAACGATCACCATCGGTCTCTTGAGCTGCCAAAGAGCTGTCTCGTGCTGCTGTTGTTTATGGAGCTAAAACTCTGCAGCTGTCTTTATGCTTTTTGATAAGTTTCACTGTAGTAAGGACATGAATTGTGTTCATTGCGTACAGCTGTGTTCTGCCCTTAAGCTGTAGTATGAACACTGACTACCACTGCGTATATTTGACGTCATGACGACCGCCGACTTGTCTGAACACAGATTAAGGGTCAATCCCAATTGTACCCCTTAGCCCTCCCCCTTTTTCTTATCCCTTCCCCTTGGCCCTCTGTTTTGAGGGCCAAGGGGAAGGGGTGAACACCACGGCCCTAAGAAACGAGACACCACTTGATTCCCATTCTCATCGCTTGCTGTGTTGTAGGCAGATGCAACAATTCTTTATCCACTTCCAAGATGCCGTCATGGCATCAGGGTTAACATTTACGTTGAGTAGTAAAGGATTGAATATCTGATAAAAGCATGAGTATCATAACTATGAAAATCAATAATTATGCTTAATTACAGACATTTATGTGTTTCCTTTGGTCTCTGCTCTGCCATCTTGTCAGTGGATGCGGTGTATTATGGGTAATTTCTCATACCCCTTCTTTTCAAGTGAGGTCCCCATTTGTCTTCATTTCAAAGGCTGTGTAGCCCTTCCCCTTAACCTTACAGAGAATTGGGGTACCCCCTCACTAGATGTGAATGCACAAAACCAAGGGCTAAGGGGTAAAACAAGGGCTAAGGGGTACAATTGGGATTGACCCTAAATCTTCATGCAGAAAGACACCCTTTTCCTGTGAGACTCCTAGAACTTGACTAAAGCTTATATACCATTGAGACTTTTATTCTGGGTTTAATGCTGTTGTCCCTTCACAGAACTTCTTATCTGAACAAACTCAAGTTACAGGAACCCATAAGGGTTTCTTCCCCGTTCTTCAATATTTTTACTCTGTGTTGGGAAGCGGCCACCCATCGGCATACTGTGTGTTCTCTATGAACAACATATGTCTGAGCCTCTCAGCCTCCCATTGCTTCTTGTAGTGTCTCTTCCAGTGTCCTCTGAGCTGGTAGTCTAACTCTCTATGCTTCCACCCTGCTTTTCTCTTTTTCCTCTGTATCATTCTATCTCTTCCTTTCCTCCCCTGGCTGTTCTGTGCTGATGTACTAACCTTTGCTCCCTAACTCCACCACCACCACCACCACCCTGCAACCCAATTAACACCCTCCACCTACCTTATTCCAATTTCCCATCATCCCTAACGTAGCTGTTGCCAGCGGCTTGGAGGCCCGCCGCGACTCTCTCTTCTGTCCTGACGAGCTTGACTCGCTCTTCTCCTACTTTGACAACTCCTCCAAGCTCAGGAGCAGTAAGTACTAAATGCTCAGTGTTTCGCTTGCTTCTCCCTCACCTCTGTGCACTTGTGTTCGCTACTTTGGGGCCGTGGACTAACAACCATTCAACCACTCTTCTGTTCTGTCCTCATTCAATCCTTTGTAATACAAACAACCCATTGTTTAAAACTACTGCACTGTTTGTTACCATGTCTTTTTCACCTGGGGTGGGAAGCATTTATCCCTCAAATATTTGTTGCTGGTGTCGGGTATACCCATTTATGTCTGTGTCATCATTTTTTGGCATCAAAGGACCTAAAACATAAGGTGATGTTGGGGATATCTTGTTTGATTGTTTCTACTTATGACGGATAACATCTTGTATTTACAAATACAATATTGTTAAAAATACAAGGATCACCTTTTTTTGGTACACTTCACAGAATGAAATAAGCACATTTCATACAACCTCTGAAAGACTATGAAAGTCATAATTCACCAGATAGTTTCTTAGTCAGCAGGAGGGTGTTCCTTTTATTTCATACATTTAAATGGATCTTCTTTCTGTGATTAAGACGCTTTGTTTTTTAGTAAAAAGTGCAGACAGCGGCATCCAGAACAGCGCTGATGGGAGCAGGGAGATGCTGGCCAACACCCCCTCCAATAACAGCCTGACAGATGCAGGTAAGACAAAAGAATATTTGTACAACGCACCTCCGTCATTGCACAGACATCCATACCTCCTTATGTCTCATTCACTGCCCTGTTGGGCAATATTTTTTTAAGCACAAGGATTAAAGACAGTTCTCAATGACTACCATATGCAAGAAAGCTACAACTTGGACCTTCACCTGATCTAATATGCATTTAACAAAAAGTAAATGCATTTTCTTGGCATATAACTCATGTTCTGAAAAACTACCTAGATGGAACAACAGATGTGCTCAAATTTTCTCATTAGTTTAACTGGTAATCCCAATATTGGAATATAATCTTCTGCAAAGCTACTTAAAGACTAGATCTTGATGGAACTGATAAAGTTTGACTATAGCTTCAGGTTTTACTGATAATGGTGCTAATTCGATCCCTTTAATTTAAGCTGTGGGAGAAAAACAGTGTTGGCCATTGCCCCCTGTTGGGCACTGGAGTTACTGCAAGTTGGCTCATTTACAATACATTGAAACTACTAGAATTATTGAAATCACATTTTAGATTATCAGAAATCACTGATTTTTTTATTCTTTTATTTAAAAAAAAGCTTCCAGTTGATATGACATTTATGTTAGCTTTTATCATTTTTACTATCTGATAAACAGAACCAATGTCATTTCCACTGGTGTTAAATTGACTGGCGATGTTCTGCTACATATTGTACTTAAACTATGCAGGAGTCTGTTAGTGCCTTTAGAGATGTGAAATTATCTTTTTTTTTTCTTTACAGGAAGCTATATACAGTTCCTTGAGTCACATGTTGTTCAAGGGTCTTAATAGGCCCCAATTTTTTCACATTGGGCTGCTGCATACTTAAGTTTGGAAAAGGTGGCTCTGTGTTATCCATGATAATTACATTTTGTATGATTACTAAATAAATAGTACTACTGTCACTACTGCTGTTTCCACTTTGAATAACATAATTACCAGGGGTCAGAGGTTGATAATGCCCCAGCCACCTGACTTTAACCTCTGTTCTCTCACATTTCAGAAGCTGCTGAGTCTCCACCCATGCCCATGCCTGCCACACTGCCTCCACCGTCCCCCTGTAAGGAGGTGGTTTTCTATGAGCCTAAAGAGTACAGCCCAGGTCTGCAGCTCTACTGGGCCTCATGTGCCCGCAGCCTGCCGGACATGGCTGAGGCACTGGCCCACGGAGCTGAGGTCAACTGGGTCAACATAGAGGATGACAAGAGGACACCACTTATCATGGCAGTGCAAGGGGTGAGGATAGTTAGCGATAATTAAGCCAATTTAAATTTTGAGGATTAGCTCGGAAATTAGAGAAATTAAAGGACTATTAAACCCTGTGGATGAAATGATTGAAATGTGTGTGAATTTACAAATTTATCTGAACAGAATAAAAACTTGTTCTTAAAAAGAATGAAAAAAATTAACATTTCAGTCGTATTTTGGGTAGGCTCAGGCTTGAGTGTATGATTTCATATTAGATTGATAACTGCAAGGTTTTTTATTTCAGGGATCACTGGTCACCTGTGAGTTTCTGCTCCAAAATGCAGCTAATGTGAACCAGCAAGATGCTCAGGGCCGAGGGCCGCTCCACCACGCCACCATGCTGGGACACACAGGGTTCGTCTCTCATTTCTTACACTTATGACCACTTAAACTTGATATGTCTGTGAATTTAAATGTGTTGCAAAAATGTCAAACTGTCCTATTTCTCACAGGCAAGTCTGTCTATTCTTAAAAAGAGGAGCAAATCAGAATGCTGCAGACATTGATGAGAAGACGCCCCTGACGATAGCTGTAGAGGCGGCCAATGCAGACATCGTCACGCTGTGAGTTTTATTCATGCATTGTCATTGGTATAATCCCCTTTTTTGTGTGAATAAGTATGTATGAGTAGAGTATTGCTGCTATAGCAAACACAGCAGCACAACCATCTTTTAGACTGCACAATAAGAGTTTGGGTGAACTGCTTAAAAAAAAAAGCAGACAACTTATTCATTTTAATTTAAAACTTAAATTAACTTAATTTGTCCCCCATGAGAGCAATTGAAGGGCAGGTGCACCACAATCAAACTGGGCACCCAGGCTCACCTTGAACAGGGTGTTAGACGTTTGCCCATGCAGGAGTACTTACACAGTTGAAAGACATGAAGCAACATGATTGCCCCTCTAACACGGTGCCATTTCAAACAATAATGGTGTATTATTATTATTATAATTATAGAGCTGCATTTAGTCGAAGTGACTCAAAATAAACTCAAACCTAGTTGTGCCTGGAGCATTTTTAGTGCAGGACAGCAAGGGAGTCAGAAGGGTGGGTTACTTGTGCCTAAACAAGTTACAGGTCCCAGTGTGAGTATCCCCATAGAGGAGTAGCATTGTAAAAACTACAGATCAACTAAAGTGGATTGGTTGTTACTTGTGGTGTTGATGTTTTATTTGATTTTATGGCCCTGAGCATGAGGAACACTCTCTGTCCGACACCATGTGCAGTGCTCTGACAGTCAGGCAGACACACAGACAGAGGGGAGGGGAAAAGTAGAGAGTGAAAAGAGTGGGGCAACAGTTTTCTTTAAGGGTTAAACTATACAAATAAACTAAAATAGCTCACCATGATGAGCTGCACCTGAGACACACCAGTGTGCCTTTACAGCTGTAAAATAAATAATTTCAGCACGTTTGTGCTATTAGGGGACTGTATATTCAGTCAGATTAATGACAAACAGCAGGGAAAGGTACTGATTTCAGGGAAACAGTCACTGAAGATACTTGTCTCGCAAGTACACGTCTGGTTTTTGTATCATGTTGATGTGTCTGTGACTGGGCAGCTGTCGTATAAAGCCTGAACCGGAATCACGCAGACTCTACAAACACAGTGATCAATCCCATGACTACTCAGACACTTGTTGCAAAGAATCCATTGATGACAAGTCATGAAAATAAGAAAACTGGTCGTTTAGGTCTCCATTCACCAACACAGAAATGGCTGAATGACATTCTTGGGGTCACATGATGAGAAAAACGTCTCTCAATGTGACTATTGCAAATACACGCACTGCTATTGCAATGGACAAACAGTTTGTTGTTTGGCTGTAATTAAAGTGTATTAATTTTACATAAAATTAAGGGTTTCGGTAAATATGTATAAAATCAAAGTCTTCACTGAAGAGCATATATTGTGCTTTCTTGACTTTCATACTTCTCTTAATATGTGATACATGGTCTAGTGTATGCCCCAATAGACCTACCATTGTGACGCACTTGTTTTGTTTTCGGTTCAAGCCCATTGCTCAAGTGGCAAGCCTAGTGCAGAGCAAAGACTATAGAGTGAATGCGGAGTTGTTGACAACATGGCGACGAGCAGCCAGCTGAACTGGCCAATCACCATGGAGAAGGGTGCTTTAAAGAGGCAGGAGCTCCAACAAAGTGTATCAGATAGAGAGAGAATACAGCTGGATCAGGGATGCTTGTAATGTGGAGACTAGAAGGTTTTTGACCTTAGTGACTGTAAACATACTCGAGCAGTCATCAAGTCTAATGTTTGAACCAGTATTAAGGCAAATTGTGGGCTCTTTTAAGTTATTTTTAGATGTGCCACAGAAAATGAACAAATAACAGATGTGTCCCCACCAGTTTTTATGTATATTCTTGGAAATTTTGACTACATTGATACCCAGACTAACGTGTATCTTATTTTCCTCCTCTGCTTTCCAGGTTGCGACTGGCCAAGATGAACGAGGAGATGCGAGAGGCCGAGGGGCCCTACAGCCAGTCAGGTCAATATAACACCAACAGCCCCACCGAGATGCAGTACAGAAAGTGCATGCAGGAGTTTATAAGCCTGCAGCTGGATGAAACTTAATCTCATGTCATTGGAAATCAGGAGCAGCAAACTGTAAAAACAGCTTCAGAACAGAAAACATAATGCCAGGTGTTAGACTTGACTGTCAAGTTTCAAATCAGTGAGACAAATAATAACAGATTAAACAATTTTAATGATATAATTTGAAATTTGAGGCCTCCCTTGTTCGACTGTATATTTTATTCAAAGTGTGCTCCTGTTTGCTGCTGTGCTATCAGAGGTACCTCCATTCTGAGCTCTCGTCACCTCAGTGTGTTGTGACATCAGGTGTTAGTCTGTATCAGTGTGACTGACTTAAAGCCATCGACCGTTACTGAAGATTTTGTTCCAAAGTGGAACATCAGCATTTTTAAAAAAGTGACTGTTATTAATGTAAATATAAAAATGATAGCACAAAAGCAAAAGAAACAGTCTCTACTCTCTCCCTTTATGTTTCAATCAGCTGATTCTCTGTTAAGGAGGAACTCAGTGATGATTTTGGGGCTTACTTTTTATCAGTATTGTGTCTCTATTATTAGTCACTGTATTTCAGCAAAAAATATCAGCTACCCAGTAACTGCCACCAGTGTTCGGTGAATCTCGGACCTCAATGTTTTAAAAGTTTCCTGTTTCCTGGCAATAATAATGACATTTGAATGATATTTTTAATCACTGGATCTGTTTGGACAGTTGTAGTGTGTGTCTACTATACGCCAAGTTTCATTACAAATTGACCTGTGTGATTTTTTAATGCACATTCCTTTTAATGGTTATGCAATGACTGTACCTTTTTCCTGTGATTGTACGGTTCCTATTTTAAGTCTTAACCCTATTTAAGGCCTGTTTACTTCTTTCAACTGTTTTTATGTTCAAACATGATGCATCTTGTTGTTGTGACATGCTTGCTCAGAGAAAAAGTCTATTTTAGAGCAGTCCTCTTTTATAAACGTAGGAGCCATATAATGACTATACTCCGTGTAAATGTTGTAAATGATATGCATACGCACATTTCTTTATAGTCTGACAGAGATAGCAGAGTAAGGAGTGACTGGTCGCACAGGAGTGAGTGCCATGAGGGGCTCTGTGTTCACATCCTTGCTTTTCATTTTTAGATTGTGTGATATTTACTTCCTGGTATGGCAATATTGTGTCTTGATAACAGTTGTATAATGTGCATTGTCATGGGGAGTCCTGAATTTTAAGATGGTGGAAGAATTGATTGTATTGAATGTTTGTGGATTTTACTTAAATATTAACAAACCATCTGAGGATGGTGTTATCATAAAGCGACAAGTGCAATAGTGTAGACAAATGTAACCATGTATAGACCTTTATTACAAGCCAGCTCAAGCTGATATTAAACTTAACCATACGTGAGCTTTACAAAAAACTGAAGTAGACTCTGAGATTGTCTGTAGAAGAAGGCAAACTCAGTTAATCGATAGTGAGTGAACAAGGAGATACCCGTTTAGTCCTATCTCCCTGGCGCTAAGCTGCCCACAACCTTCTGAGGGCAGCAAAGCACTTCGATTTAGCTCTTATTTCTCATTATTCACATTTGTTTGTTACGGTATGCAGTAATTCAGTCTCCTCTGTTAGAAGTTAAGAATGCAGGGTGTCAGGGGTCTCACTAAGTTTTAGAAGTCGGTAAATTAAGTAAAACTAAGTAAAACTAACTTAGTTTGACTTTTATTTCTAGTTTTTTTTTTTTTGCAATTAAAGAGTCAGAGTTTAAATTCTTTAAATTGTTTCATTTGAAGGCAGGATGCTGACTTCTAAAAGTTTATTTTTCTTTTTAAAATAATTTAAAGTAAATTATATTAGGTTTAAAACCCATTTTGTCTTACCGTCCCACCCAAAAATCAAAGTAATACTCTAGTGATAAGGAGTCATGACACTGAGTGTTCAGTCGTATCATCTCACAAACAAAGAGTCTTGATAAATGCTTTAACAAGTGTTATATGTAACTTCAAATTTTCATTGGTGACCCTTAAAAGGTAACAAAACAGCCAATCTGTTTGTCCCACCATTTTGGCACCCTTTTGTTTGGGCACCTTGCATCAGGTGGCCCTGAGAGACCTTGTAAATGAGCATTCCCCAGATGTCATGAAATAATTTTGGCATATGTATGTTTGATCAACAGTGTTAGCGCTAGCCCTCTGGCTAACATAGCACCCGAGTTTGGCTCTCGTCAATTGAGGACTTGGACTAAAAGTTAGTGTGGCTTCACTCTGTGACAATAAATGAAATATATTTTTGTTTCTCTAAATACTGGTGAATAGTAAGGTCTAAATAAAGGAAAGGGTTTTATATGATGGACCATTTCTTTTCAAACTTCTATAGGGAAACGTACCATAGGAGATGTTCTTGAATGGCCAGGTTGTGTGGGTATGCATCAGAGTAGAGGCAGAAATTAGATGATTGTGTTGTGATTGTGTTTGCACGTGAGTTTGTACAATACAGACAATTGGGGCTTTCATAGATTGTAGGGAAAAAGGGACTTGTGCATTTTTGTGTGACCACTACTAGAGGGGGTGCTGTACTTAGAATAACCGTCCATTTGATGCTGAAGATTTGAAAGTCTCATCGAGGGCTCGATGTGCTGCTTTTTGAGCAGCCTGACTGTAACAAGCCTGAACGCTGCTGATTTTAAAAGGTGGAAAATCTAAAATGTTATTTTTCTGCCTTTTAAAACCAAGTCAGGAATGTTTGGACCTGAATAACAAAGAATGACACTTAATTGTTTATATTTTTTTATGGATATGTTTTCTTTAGTGTGTGTGCAATGGTTGTTGGTAAGGAATAGTACTAAATGGTTGTTGTCTAAAAGGTCAACAGCAGACACTAAAGCACTGATTATTTGAGGAGGATTAATGCAGAAGATACTGAAGTATCTCTGAGTGATCTTCATGTTGTCTGTTTTCTGAGGTTTCTTAGTCATGAGTAAATCAATGATTCTCAATCAGCTCGTCCAATCAGTGTACCAATAAAGGGACTGATTGGAGATCTTCAGGAGTACTGAGTGTGAGAAACGGACCTCGCCGATCCTCCATCCATCTTGTGTTTTTCAACTGCAGTTAAATTCAAGTGTTGCTGTCAGATTTGTTGTAGAGGGGTGGTGGTTCTCAGCCTGTGGATTGCTGTGTTTACTTTTAGAATTTACACAATGATTTATGACATAGGAAAAGAATTTTGTATTTTTTTCAAACAAATCTTTTAACAATTTTCATAAATCTGTTGTTTTTAATCTATTATTGTCTTCTTAAATTAGAGTCAAACCTGCAAAGTCAAACAGATTGTGAACCGCCTCTCTCCCTCTTGCAAAGTCACTCTGTTCTTTATTTTTGCTTTTCTGTTCTCACTCTCTCCCCAGAGTTTGTGCCTTCTTTCTTCTGTTGTCTTTGTTTTTCTTTGGGGGTGCTGAGGCCAACACAACTGTATTATTGTACATAAACTCCTGCACTTTAAACACAATACAGTTGGTAACAAAAATGAATCTCTGTGGGCTTGTCTTTTATTTCCGAGTCTTTTGTCTGTGGTTGCTTTTGAAAAACTCTCTGGCCGTTTTTCTTCCAAAAAAATGCCTTTTTCACTTTTACTTTATTTCCTTTATGCTGCCTCTGCATTGTTCTGTTTCATATTTCGAGCTTCGCTGACACTCTGACAGGTATGGCCGACTTCTTTTTCATTCCTGTGCTGATGATGGCGTCCCTGTGCATGAGCCCTGCTCTCTCTTTTATCCTGTTGTAAACATTTAAAATGACTCATGAATTATCTGTTAGTGACACAGTTAGTGGTTCTCAGCTGGTGGTTTCCCTCACACCGCATTTTTAATGAGAAAATGTGACCCAGATTTCTTAAACAGTTCAACCGTTCAAATCTATTTAATCCTCACATCCCCTAAAAAAAAGTCCAGTTGCACCGGATGCACCAAATAAGTGTCATAAAATTGTGAAATATTAATGTTGTTTTCGACTTTCACTTTAATAAAACACTCTTAGGATTTTTTTTCTTGAACAGTTTGGTACATATCAGTGATTACATCCCAAAACTGATTCTGGGATGTCTTTATTTTTTGTGCTGTGTTCCCTCAAAGAGAAAACAACTATGATTTTTTCCAATGCACAAAATGTTAGAAAAGGAAGTATTTTTTTGGTAGCACAGTCCAAAATGAGACAATCAACAGAAGCATATCTTTGCCTATGTATGACTGTGCCATGTTCAGCTTGAGGAAAAAAAAGTAACTCTTGGTATTAAGCCTAAAAATTGACATCAATGAAATTATGATAACTAATATACGTTGATACTAATTAGTGCTTTAAGTGAGTCAAATATTTTCACAATTTCAGTTTTGTATATTCAGACTTAGATATTTATTTTAAGGGCGTTAGCCGTCCTTTTGCCTTTTTTTTTGTACATTATGCCCCTGATATTTGTTTGGTTTTTTTTTTTAACACAATCTGGGACAAATCAAACATTATCAGCAAAATTGATTTCAATGTATTTTTTATTTTCATGCTTTGCTGTCTCAGAGAAAATAATCCCTGATTAAATTTCCTGGTGATCATAATGTGAGTGGCATATATTTGCTTCAGGTTACTAAAATGTGAAAACTGAGCCGTTTGCTGGAAAAAAAGTAAAAACTACTAATTTGAAGCCTAAAATTTTAATGCATATCATGTCGTGTTTTTTTCATATTCATCTTTGCCAAAGCCTTTTTTCTGCAGGCACCATATGTTTGGAAATCATGGTTATCTGGCCATTTTTCGCCTAAATGGGCTAAGTGTGATTATTTTGTTTACAGTGGGCACAATTGCCTTATTAACCAGAGAAGTTCAAATTTCAGAATTTGTAATAAATCCACATTTCTGCCAAATTACATGTCATATGGACTGCAATACAGCTGAATAAGAAACATCCAGAGTTATTATTTATACACTGTCTGCATTAAAACAATTCAACTCGTCAAACCCTTTCTTCTTCTGATGTTTATTTTAATTAATGAAAGAAAGAGAGCTAATAAGCGAGCACTCTACTGCACACGCACAGGATTGTAGAAAACATGAATGTCCTGAGCAGTGAAATCAGAAAAGTTGTTTCCCCACTGTTCTTATTCTGGGACCTTTTTCTGGGTCCTGACCCACAAGTTGAGAACCAAGAGTCTAGACTGTTTAAGTTATATTTTATTGATAGTATGTGTTGTAGTTTAATCAGGTAGACCAACTGGAGCAGGTGTACAATACATCTTTTTAGGGACCCTTAAGGGTTTTTTTTTTACAGAAATTAAACTTTTATCACCCACAATGCAGAGACAATATTTTTTTTTATTATTATTATTATTTTTTTTTTATTGAAGATTCCCTAAATAGCACCTTGGTTTGTTGCTGAAACTGTGCTTTATCTGTCAGGAGTTGTCTGTTTTTTTACATACATTAATCAAATTAAAAAAAACCATTTCTATATGTGTGCTTTTTTTTTCACCTGAATTGATAATGAATTCTTGTGTCCTTGTTTCTTCAACAGGAGATGAAACCTACCAGGACATTTTCCAGGATTTCACCCACATGGCCTCAAACGACCCGGACAAGCTGAACCGCTACCAGCAGTACGACCCACAAAGACCCTGACACGAGGAGAAAGACCGAACCGTCCTCTAGCACTCAAAGACTGTCCTCATAGAACCAAAGAGACAAAACCATGTCTGGAGAAACATGCACTACATCAGAGCTGGTTAGTGCTGCCACAGCTGGATTCAAGATTACGTATTTCTCATGGACACATCTCCCTATGCTCACATTTTTTAATTTAACCGGCAGCTGTGAGAACTTCCAGTGAGTATGTTTACACACACATTAACAGAATAATCATTATTCCATTTCTGGACTTATCTTCTTGCCTAAGTAGCCATGTTAGAGCCCATTATTAGAGTATGAAAAACTGGATCAAACACCTAACTTTTTGCTCGATAATCTGATTTATTCAGTACATGTTAACAATTCAATGCATTTCTTTTGCTCTTTTCTATTGGTGCATGAGTTAGTTACACAAATGGAAATAGAAGATGACAAAACCGCAAATACATACTGCAAAACTGCAGATTCAGAGCCACCAAGCCTCACGTGAAATCCAAAAGGCACCAAATCACCAGGGGGGAAATAGAAGTTAGTTTTCTTTTTGTTTGGTCTAGATAAGGCGTTAACAAAGCCTTACAAAGTCTTAAATACGTGTTTCAAGAGTAACTAGTAACCAATGTAAACTTGATTATTAGATGATAACCGTTACCTGATCATTCCCAGTAATCAGTCCAATGTGCTCATGTAAACATACTCATGTGTCAGTTAAATTGCAGCTGTGGTGGCGTTATTGTTAAAAGCATTTCTGTTCAGTTGAGGGGAAACCTCTGTGAACAGAAAACTTTTTTAAAACTAAATCTAAAAACAAAAATTCTTTCATTGGGACTTTTTAATAAATGGTACAGAGTTGGATCCCTTAAAAGATGAAAAGTCATGAAAAAGCCAATCATCTCAGTCTGAATGTAGAGCTGCCTGCAAGGCCGTCACTCATCGACATAGTTCTTTTGACGTTTTCTAACAGAAAAGTGCAAAAGTTAATAATATATCAAAAACCAAAATGTCCCCAGTTGTCAGAGCATGATGGACTGTCAAATACTCAATTTCGAGTTTAAAATATTTCTCTTTTTAATAGAAATCTTCTTTTAAACTTTCAAAACTGCTACAGGATCTTTCTTTGCTTTAGCTCTCTGCAGCATATACATGGCAGTCTGCTTTTACTTATTTGCACAGATCCTTTGTCTTAAATTACCACTGATGTTTACTAAGTAGATGGTAAGTCTTTTTAAACAATGTACAGTGATTATAGAAGTTAACGTGTCATTTATGTGTCTGTAATATTAAATAGAAAACTGTTTTTAATTTTTTTTGATTACTTTGAACAAAATTGGACTTTTCCATGTCATCACATCAGTGCCTGCAGGGTGAGGATGGTAGCTGTAAAGCATTTTTATTTTTTATTGTTCTTAAATAGGTTCATTTAAGTTTTGGCTGATCTTTGTTTTATAGTTTTAATCAAAGTTCAAGAAGTCAATAACAGATGCTCACAGTGCTCTGAACAGTTTCAGTCTCCATGTGGTCATGAATTTCACAAGCTTTGTCCCAATAATTTTATTGATGTTGTCTGGAAGGCAAGTTTAAAATTAATGTAAGGATTTTTGTCCACAAAACCTACTTCATTAGACCAATGTAATTCTGCTTAATATGGAAAGTAACTCTAATGGAGAATAAATGATGCAGCAGGTGACTAAAATGTGCACAGATAGGACAATTGGTCTTTGCTTAGATAAAGCTGTGTCTTTTTTTACCATTAAATTCTGTGTTCCTGGTGTTGCACAGAACAGTTTGAATTGTGTTTGGGAAATTGTGATGAAAATGAGCCCTTTTGTTCTCTGATGTGATTAAAGCATTTTACCTTAAAGAGGAGCAGACTATTTGAGACATCTCACATATTCAGAGAAATTTATAATTTCCAACATGAATTGTCCTGGTTTAATGAAAGCATCTCCTCTGCAGGATTTGTCATTTTAGCCCTCAAAAACTCTTCATTTTTCACCTCTCTGCGACAATAACAGTCATAAGACATGACATAAAGTGAAGAGGATTATGGGATACAATTCTTGTACATTTTGTACAGATGCTTTAATTTTCAGAGGAAGTGAAGTCTAAAGTTAGTGGTACTTGAATCATTTATAAGCTTTTGTAAATGCTGTCATGTATTCTTTGGTGATTTTTGCTCATTTTATATTGTTCATCTGTCAACCAGTAGACATGTACTGTATATTCTACCTGTAATATGTTCACATAAACTTCAATACATACATGGACAAAGGATTTATCTCTGTGTTATTTATTCTGTTTTGGGTTTTGAGTTTCGCCCTCAGTTGGGCTTCTTTTAGGGGGAAAGTTTGCATTTTTCAAGTTGTCTTTACATTGATAATTATGACATGTCACATTTTTTCTACATTTAAACCCACTGTATTTATTGATTATGTGACACTTGCAACAAAGAAAAACATGTTTTACATAAAGCATTTTAAACTTGTAGTTTCTATACTTTTCCAGCAGATGGCAGCAGTGTATTATTTTAGTACCCTAGCTCAAAAAAGTTTTAATTAATTTAAAAAGAATGTAAAAATACATAAAAATGCATCTAAATCAATGTTTATAATGACCAGTTATGTCTCCCAAACTGTGCTATCCTCCCACTCAAGCTTTTTGATAGATTGAAAAAACAGAAACAGATAGGTGAACATTTAAAAATGAATCATTGTTATGAGTTGAAATAATAATTTCAGCAGGATTACAGTCTTTGATGTTATGTGTATTTTTAAGTATTTTATTTATTTATTTATTGGATGTTTTTAATTTTCTGAAGCATCATTTTTTTGTCACACCATGAGGTAAGTGTGTCTTTTTTCTTCACTGACAAGGCATCAAAAATGCACCAATATCGGTTTTACAGCTCGTCTCAGTCTCAGGCTGTTAAACAAAAGAAGGATTTTCTTTTCAGTATTTTGGAAATGTGTGTTTTGTCGTAAGATCAGCCCCCTTATTGTATTCTTGCAAATATATATTTCGAATATGATGTTTTGAATATGATGCCTGAAAAATGTTCAAAATAGCTGGGACAAGGGCAACAAAACACCAGGAAAGTTAAAGAATGCTCAAAAAACACCTGTTTGGAACGTTCCACATCTGAACAGGTTATAACTCGACAGGATGGAGTTGTGAACAACTCTATGAGCAAATTGTCCAACGGTTGAAGAACATTTCTCAACATACAATTGCAAGGAATTTAGGGATTTCATCATCTACAGTCCATGACAGAATCAAAAGATTCCGAGAATCCGGAGAAATCTCTGCACATAAGCAGTAAGGTTGCAAATAAACATTGATTGCCCACGACCTTTGACCCCTCAGGTGTCACTTCACTGTAAACGACATTACCACGTGGGCTCAGGAAGACTTAGATATACCACTGTTAGTTAACTCAGATTGTCGCTACATCTACAAGAACAAGAAAAAACTCAAGCTCATCTTAGATGGACTGACACTAAGTGAAAAAGTGTGCTGTGATCTGACGAGTCCACACTTTTAATTATTTTTGGACATCATGGACGTTGTGTCCTCCTGGCTTAAGAGGAAAAGGACCATCTGGATTATCATTGCAAGGCTTAAAAGCCAGCATCTATGATGGTATGGTATTGTCCATGGCATGGATAACCTGCACATCTGTGAATGCACCATAAATGCTCTAAAGTTACGTTTTGGAGCAGAATAAGCTGCCATCCAAGTATCCAAAACAAGTTTTTGTATTGTTTGAGTAGAGACATTTACATGATCCCCTTCTAACCAGAGACTGTACACTGAGTGTCTGGGTTTTTAATTCAAAGCTTCTCTAAATAACCTTAAGTATTTCTCCTCTTTACCGCTTTTTATTCTTGTGAGTTTAGGTTTGTAAGTATTTGCAGGAAACAAGTGCATGATCTGTGTGTCCAGCAGAGGAGGCTGTTCACCCCTTTTTACAGCTAAAGAAAATTTAGCACATGGTGTGTTTGGTCAAAATGCAGCTGGGACACCAACAGACAGCTTGATATGTAAGTGTGAGTCGCCTCTGTATCTCATTTGTAGCTTCAACTTAAGATTGAACCCTGGGGTCAGGACCTAAAGAAGATTAATTCCTGTCATGCATCAGTGTAAACTGGTGGTCCTCAGTTTTTTCCTCAGTGCATATTTCAGCAGGATTCCCTGGCCCTTCTCAACATTTAACAATAACTGGGTGTTTATCCCTCTGCTTTAGTTGTTAGTGTGCAGCCGTGCCGTGCCCACTACTACTTGAGATGACTTACAGCTGCGGTGTGTGTGTGTGTGTGTATACACACAGCAGTCCAGCGTCTGTTTAGTCTGCTCCAAACATGCATGCATTACTTTTTCAACAGTGCCAAAGGCATCATAATTCACCTTGGTATAAGTGAGGAGGATATGCTCGTGTAAAACACAAAGACACAAGTCTGTTCCTTTTTCTCTCACTCCACACCCTAAAACTGAATTAAACTGTGAGGTTACTGAAGAACGAGGGCGAATCTGCATAATAATACATGAAAATAATCAGTTTAACTGTTTAACTTACCCTCTGAAACTGAAACATACTCTCTTAACACATTCACATCTTTGTCGTTGTCAGAAACTTTCAAGAGGTATCTGAGCTGATACTAGACTACTAAAGAAATAAATATTTTTTTCATGCAAATATCTTTTATACCAAAGATCACTTTGCCCAGAAACATGGAGATAAATTCTTGTATTTGATTAAATCCTCTAAAATGCAGTGGAGGAAGCTCTCATGAGTTTTACATCACAGTCACTTTAGGTCAAATACACCATTATTAATATATTTATTTTAATTCAATGTGATCTTTGTAGATTGACAGGTTTATGTCTCTTGCCTTGAGCTGTTGGCGCTAAAGCTTTTATTTTGTAATCCAGTCTGCTTCAGAGATTCAAAGGGACTTGTTTTTAAAGATTTTTTAAAATTATCTTCTTTTGAGATTTTGAAGAATCTGACTTGAAATTCACTAATATGACCATATTTAAAAAAAGAAAAACAAGGCTCTTATGCTGAAATATTTACTCAATTCCTGTGCGGTACTGTTAAATTTATGTGTATTTTAAAACAAAAAATTAGACCATCCTAAAGGTTATGGATATTTTTATTTGTTAAATCAGGTATTTATTTTGATAGTCTTGTCTCATTTAAGGAAATTCCAAGAAACTCTCTTTAAAATGCTATTACTTTGTAACTCCTCTCAAAGTCGTCTCAGAAGGTTTCAAAGAAATTAATGATTAATAATTGAAACAGATTTTAATTTGATAGAAATTTCTTTTTTTTATGATTTTTTTTAATCCAGTCAATTTCAAAGGATAAATAAGCAGATCTTTTCAGTGATCTTAGTTTGACTTTAAAATATTTCTGAATCAAAAGCACACTGCTGCTCCTCTTTGTGTCACTAATAGCTGATAAATAAAGAAAAATAAATCTCATCTTGTGTCTTTTTTGTTAAATTATTCTTTACAAACTGCTCCCTCTCAGCCCTGACACTCTGCAGCAAATGAATAAATCTGAGTTTGAAGTTTTGATGGTGTAGTTCTGGTCTGGCTGCTGTGTCTGGCTCGCTGTCTCAGCTCCACCAGGCCTTTTCCAGGAAGCGTGCGGTCTGCCGCCCGTGGAGAAGTGAAGAGCCGCTGCTGGAGACGTTTCCCTCCATTGAAACAACACATGAACAAACGGAGGAACGCCAAGCACCAACGGAGCTCGAGGAAATTCACTTTGAAGGACAGTGCTAATGTTTACACCAGACACAGCTTTAATCCCTGTTTTAGTAGACATCCAATGCCAAAGAAAAACATCAGAAGATTTTAATTTAAGTACAACAAATAAAAGGAAAAAGTTTGGTCTTTATACAGCTCTTTTTCCATCCCCTTTGGAAACGCTCAGATCTGAGAGGACATGGAGGCAACAGGAGGCGACGGGAGGCAGGGAGGGGGAGGAGGGGTTACAGGCAGAGGAGTGGACTTTCAGAACAGTCGTGGAGTCTGCCTGCGACGGGCAGAGAACACACATAGGTGGAGGCTGTGTAGCTATAACATAATAAACCTCAGGAAGTTAATAACTGAGCATTTAAGGGGCATTTTTTTCAAAGAGATGAAATACATTTCTCCTTAAACTGAGGGTTTAGTAAAATGTTTTATGTTCTTCTGTTTCAAAGAAAGTTGATTTTGCAGAATCTTTAACCCTTTAATGCCTGAAAACACAAATTATAGCCAGAAAATTCAAATTTTTTGGAGCTGAAATGTTCATTTTACTTTCTACTGAAATCCTAAAAAAAATCAAAATTTCCATAAAATTTGACATATATATTTTTGTATCTCATTTGATACATTAGGTGTTTTTGGCAACTGATAATCCATTTGAGGACATTTTTTCATCATTTATCTGACTGTATTCAGATGTTTTTTCTTTTAGTAATTTGTTGATCATATTGATTAGATAGAGGTATCATAAAAGTATGTATCAAATATGATACAACAGGCGTTAAAGGGTTAATTCAGAACCAACTCATGAATTCATTCATGCTGAAATGTTATTAAACCATGTTTTATGCTTGAATTCAGACACTAAATCCTGCACCTCACGCTTTAGCACAGGGTCCACAAATGTTCATGACTTGCCTCTGCCCCTTTCTGTTTGCTCCTGTACTCGTCTCTGGCTCTTGTCTTGTAGGTGGCCTGGGATCCTTGGTGGAGACTGCCTGCTGCTGTGGAGTCATGAAGCCTCAATAACTACAATTACAGACATAACACATATTTGGCCATCTCATTCCAGTTCATAATCATTATAGCAGTTAATGTAGATACTAGCATGATCTTTCTATCCATGGTTGATACATCTATAGTAAATATCTCTAGCACCACATGGGCACGAGATCCCTCTTGAAAATGAGGTGTCACATCTCAAGAGGTCTACCATTAATACATTTATACTTAACGGAGACAAATATGGTAGGGATGCACTTGTGGTCTGGGCACCCATGAGTTCGTCACTACCATAAATTCTTATTTTCAGTAAGACTTTCATTGATTATACTTCTATAAAATCATCACCACAACCACACAGACATGAGGACCCTCCTGAAAACAAGATGTAGCATCTCAAGAGGCTAACCTCTAATAAATTTGTTTTCAGTAGAAACAAATTTGACGACGACAGGTCTATGATTGGTCCATTGATCTGTCAGTAACTTTAGTTCTTACTTTAGTCCACTTGTCTCCACTTACCTCCCTCCCTTTGCCCACACACCCAACACAGCATCGTGTTGATTTGCTGTTCATCATGAGACTGGGGTCC
The DNA here is from genome assembly GCA_037902135.1 of Cetoscarus ocellatus. NCBI lineage: Eukaryota > Metazoa > Chordata > Actinopteri > Labriformes > Labridae > Cetoscarus > Cetoscarus ocellatus. The sequence goes on from JBAMNC010000594.1 coordinate 196,915, forward strand.
ACATTCAAGATTTCCTGCTGCTTAACAGAAGGTTTTTTCTTGCCACCATGATGGAGGAATTCATGATTGGCTATATGGATTCATGTTGGGTGTTGGATGTATATATTTGTATATATATGTATGTGTATTTTAAATATGTATATATGTATCTATGCATATATGTGTATTCATAATATGAAGAGCTTTGTGCTCTATTGTAAAGTGTCTTGAGATAACACTTGTTATGAATTGGCTATACAAATAAAGACTGATTGAGTGATTGATGCAGAATTCATAATGAAATGTTTGTATTTCACATTACATGTATTAACAATATCTCAAGCATGGCATCACTAATTAATCATTGAAGGCACTATGATTCATTAGTTATTGATGATGATCATGATTTTCTTATTTCCAAGTCCTCAGCCAAAGAAAATAGACAGAAAACCCATCAAAGTGTTGTAATTATGATTTCTTTATGACTGCTTTATGACTATCACGGTTGTGAACCCTTTTGATAAAGCAGAGCAATGATTTGTTCTTAATACTGTTGAATATCATAAACATTATTAGTAATTCATAATTACTAAAATGCCGTATTTACTCCCTTAATCACCACGTGGATTAAGGCTTGATATATGTTCATGGATCACTGTGTATCACTGACAATTTGTTGTTGATACATACATGCATTCATGGTTTTCCATGAATGCAAAAAATTCCATGAATGGAAAAATGCTCATAACTCATGTTTTAGGTCAAATATGACCAAACCTTCTGCACCAGCATGTTCCCCTGCCTAAAATGATCCCAAAAGTCACTTTTTAGCAATTTTTTTTCGGGGTCTAGAATGGCCAAAAAGACATATGTTAGCATGTTGATTTTTTCAAGATCTCAGGGGAGGGAAAAAGGCTCATAACTCATGTTTTAGGTAAAATTTGACTAAACCTTCTGTACCAGCATATTCTCCTGCCCGAATGGTTTTCTCGGGGTCCAAAGTCTCAAAAAGTCATATGTTAGCATGTCAGTTTTTCAACAACCAGACTTGTGGGAAAAATGCTTTTAATTATTTTTTCAGGTGAAATATGACCAAACCTTCTGCATGAGAATGTTCTCCTGACTGAAAAGGCAAAAAAAGTCCCTTTTTTAGCATATTTTTTTGGACTCTGAATTTTAAAAAAGTCAAATTTAGAATGTTGTTTTTTTTCAAACGTCTGAGCTGAGGCAAAAATGTTTTTAACTCATATTTCATTTGAAATATGACCAAACCTTCTGCACCAACATGTTCTCCTGCCTGAAAGGGCAAAAAATAAGTCATGTTTTAGCATATTTTTGTTGGACTCTGAAAATCCAAAAAGTCATATGTTAGCATGCTGTTTTTTTCAAAAGTATGAGCTGAGGGAAAATGCTTTAAATGCATATTTCATTTAAAATTTGACCAAACCTTCTGCACCAGCATGTTGTCCTGCCTGAAAAGGTCCCAAAAAACCCTTTCTAGAATATTTTTATTGGACTCTTAAATTCCAAAAAGTCAAATGTTAGCATGTTGTTTATTTCAAAAGTCTGAGCTGAGGGATAATGATTATTCTCCTGCCTGAAAAGGTCCCAAAAAGACACTTTTGAGCATATTTTTTTTCGGGGTCTGAATTTTCAAAAAGTCATATGTTAGCATGTCGATTGTTTCAAGATCTCAGCCAAGACAAAAATGCTCATAACTCAGGTTTTAGGTAAAACATGACCAAACCGTCTGCACCAGCAACTTCTTTGGTCTGAAATGGTCCCAAAAAGTCATTTTTGGGCATATTTTTTTTGGGGGGTCCGAAGTCTCAAAAAGTCATATGTTAGCATGTCGATTGTTCGAAGATCTCAGCCTAGGGAAAAATGCTCATAACTCAGGTTTTAGGTAAAATATAACCAAACCATCTGCACCAGCATCTTTTCTGTCCTGAAAAGGTCCCAAAAAGTCACTTTTGAGCATATTTTTTTTTGGGGTCCGAAGTCTCAAAAAGTCATAGGTTAGCATGTGGATTGTTCCAAGATCTCAGCCAGGACAAAATTGCTCATAACTCATGTTTTAGGTAAAACATGACCAAACCGTCTGCACATGCATCTTCTCTGGTCTGCAAAGGTCTCAAAAAGTCACTTTTGAGCATATTTTTTTCGGGGTCTGAAGTCTCAAAAAGTTATATGTTAGCATGTCGATTTTTTCAAGATCTCAGCCAAGACAAATGCTCATAACTCATGTTTTAGATAAAACATGACCAAACCAACTGCACCAGCATCTTCTCCTGCCTGACAAGGCCCCAATAAGTCACTTTTGAGCATATTTATTTGGAGGGTCCGAAGTCCCAAAAAGTCAAATGTTAGCATGTCGATTGTTTCAAGATTTCAGCCAAGGGAAAAATGCTCATAAGTTATGTTTTAGGTAAAATATGGCCAAACCCTCTACACCAGCATCTTCTCCTGCCTGACAAGGCCCCAAAAAGTCACTTTTGAGCATATTTTTTTTGGGGGTCCGAAGTCTCAAAAAGTCATATGTTAGCATGTCAATTGTTCCAAGATCTCAGCCTAGGGAAAAATGCTCATAACTCATGTTTTAGGTAAAATATGACCAAACCATCTGCACCAGCATCTTTTATGGCCTGAGAAGGTCCCAAAAAGTCACTTTTGAGCATATTTTTTTTCGGGGTCCGAAGTCTCAAAAAGTCATATGTTAGCATGTCGATATTTTCAAGATCTCAGCCGAGACAAAAATGCTCATAACTCATGTTTTAGGTAAAATATGACCAAACCAACTGCACCAGCATCTTCTCTGGTCTGCAAAGGTCCCAAAAAGTCACTTTTGAGCATATTGTTTATTCATGGTCCAAAGTCCCAAAAAGTCATATGTTAGCATGTCGATTGTTTCAAGATTTCAGCCTAGGGAAAAATGCTCATAACTCATGTTTTAGGTAAAATATGATCAAACCTTCTTCACCAGCATCTTCCCCTGCCTGAAAAGATTCCAAAAAGTCACTTTTGAGCATATTTTTTTTTGGTCCGAAATCTGAAAAGTCATAAGTAAGTATGTGGATTTTTTAAAGATCTCAACCGGGGGAAAAATGCTCATAACTCATGTTTTAGGTAAAATATGACCAAACCATCTGCACCAGCATCTTCTCCTGTCTGAAAAAGTCTGAAAAAGTCACTTTTGAGCATATTTTTTTTCAGGGTCCGAAGTCCAAAAAAGTCATATGTTAGCATGTCGATTTTTTCAATATTTCAGCCTAGGGAAAAATGCTCATAAGTTATGTTTTAGGTAAAATATGACCAAACCGTCTACACCAGCATCTTCTCCTGCCTGACAAGGCCCCAAAAAGTCACTTTTGAGCATATTTTTTTTGGGGGTCAGAAGTCTAAAAAAGTCATATGTTAGCATGTCGATTTTTTCAAGATCTCAGCCAAGACAAAAATGCTCATAACTCAGGTTTTAGGTAAAATATGACCAAACCATCTGCACCAGCATCTTCTCCTGTCTGAAAAGGTCCCAAAAAGTCACTTTTGAGCATATTTTCTTTCAGGGTCCGAAGTCCCAAAAAGTCATATGTTAGCATGTCGATTGTTTCAATATTTCAGCCTAGGGAAAAATGCTCATAACTCAGGTTTTAGGTAAAATATGACCAAACCGTCTACACCAGCATCTTCTCCTGCCTGACAAGGCCCCAAAAAGTCACTTTTGAGCATATTTTTTTTTGGGGTCAGAAGTCTCAAAAAGTCATATGTTAGCATGTCGATTTTTTCAAGATCTCAGCCAAGACAAAAATGCTCATAAATCAGGTTTTAGGTAAAATATGACCAAACTATCTGCAACAGCATCTTTTCTGGCATGAAAAGGTCCCAAAAAGTCACTTTTGAGCATATTTTTCTTCGGGGTCCGAAGTTTCAAAAAGTCATATGTTAGCATGTCGATATTTTCAAGATCTCAGTCAAGGGAAAAATGCTCATAAGTTATGTTTTAGGTAAAATATGACCAAACCGTCTACACCAGCATATTCTCCGTGATGAAATGGTCCCGAAAAGTCACTTTTGAGCATATTTTTTTTTTGGTCGAAAATGGTAAAAAGTCATATGTTAGCAGGTCAATTGTTTCGAGATCACAGCCGAGGGAAAAATGCTCATAACTTAGGTTTTAGGTAAAATATGACCAAACTATCTGCACCAGCATCTTTTATGGCCTGAAAAGGTTCCAAAAAGTCACTTTTGAGCATATTTTTTTTTGGGGTCCGAAGTTTCAAAAAGTCATATGTTAGCATGTCGATTATTTCAAGATCTCAGCCAAGACAAAAATGCTCATAACTCATGTTTCAGGTAAAATATGACCAAACTATCTGCACTAGCATCTTTTCTGGCCTGAAAAGATCCCAAAAAGTCACTTTTGAGCATATTTTTTTTCGGGGTCCAAAGTCTCAAAAAGTCATATTTTTTTTTTGGTCGAAAATGGTAAAAAGTCATATGTTAGCAGGTCAATTGTTTCGAGATCACAGTCCGAGGGAAAAATGCTCATAACTTAGGTTTTAGGTAAAATATGACCAAACTATCTGCACCAGCATCTTTTCTGGCCTGAAAAGATCCCAAAAAGTCACTTTTGAGCATATTTTTTTTTGGGGTCCGAAGTTTCAAAAAGTCATATGTTAGCATGTCGATTTTTTAAAGATCTCAGCCAAGGGAAAAATGCTCATAACTCATGTTTCAGGTAAAATATGACCAAACTATCTGCACTAGCATCTTTTCTGGCCTGAAAAGATCCCAAAAAGTCACTTTTGAGCATATTTTTTTAAGTTATGTTTTAGGTAATATGACCAAACCGTCTACACCAGCATATTCTCCGTGATGAAATGGTCCCGAAAAGTCACTTTGAGCATATTTTTTTTTTGGTCGGAAATGTTTAAAAAGTCATATGTTAGCATGTCAATTGTTTCGAGATCACAGCCGAGGGAAAAATGCTCATAACTTAGGTTTTAGGTAAAATATGACCCAACCGTCTACACCAGCATCTTCTCCTGCCTGACAAGGCCCCAAAAAGTCACTTTTGAGCATATTTTTTTTTGGGGTCCGAAGTCTCAAAAAGTCATATGTTAGCATGTCGATTGTTTCAAGATCTCAGCCGAAGACAAAAATGCTCATAACTCAGGTTTTAGGTAAAATATGACCAAACCGTCTACACCAGCATCTTCTCCTGCCTGACAAGGCCCCAAAAAGTCACTTTTGAGCATATTTTTTTTTGGGGTCCGAAGTCTCAAAAAAGTCATATGTTAGCATGTCGATTGTTTCAAGGTCTCAGCCGAGGGAAAAATGCTCATAACTTAGGTTTTAGGTAAAATATGACCAAACCGTCTACACCAGCATCTTCTCCTGCCTGACAAGGCCCCAAAACGTCACTTTTGAGCATATTTTTTTTTGGGGTCCGAAATCCCAAAAAGTCATGTGTTAGAATGTCGATATTTTCAAGATCTCAGTCCGAGGGAAAAATGCTCATAACGTTAGGTTTTAGGTAATATGACCAAACCGTCTACACCAGCATATTCTCCGTGATGAAATTGTCCGAAAAGTCACTTTTGAGCATATTTTTTTTTTTTGGTCCGGAAATGGTAAAAAGTCATATGTTAGCATGTCGATATTTTCGAGATCACAGCCGAGGGAAAAATGCTCATCACTCAGGTTTTAGGTAAAATATGACCAAACCGTCTACACCAGCATCTTCTCCTGCCTGACAAGGCCCCAAAACGTCACTTTTGAGCATATTTTTTTTTGGGGTCCGAAATCCCAAAAAGTCATGTGTTAGCATGTCGATATTTTTCAAGATCTCAGTCAAGGGAAAAATGCTCATGAGTTATGTTTTAGGTAAAATATGACCAAAACCGTCTACACCAGCATATTCTCCGTGATGAAATTGCCCGAAAAGTCACTTTTGAGCATATTTTTTTTTTTGGTCGGAAATGGTAAAAAGTCATATGTTAGCATGTCGATATTTTCGAGATCACAGCCGAGGGAAAAATGCTCATAACTTAGGTTTTAGGTAAAATATGACCAAACCATCTGCACCAGCATCTTTTCAGGCCTGAAAAGGTCCCAAAAAGTCACTTTTGAGCATATTTTTTTTCGGGGTCTGAAGTTTCAAGAAGTCATATGTTAGCATGTCGATTGTTTCAAGATCTCAGCCAAGACAAATATGCTCATAACTCAGGTTTAAGGTAAAATATGACCCAACCGTCTACACCAGCATCTTCTCCTGCCTGACAAGGCCCCAAAACGTCACTTTTGAGCATATTTTTTTTTTGGGGTCCGAAGTCTCAAAAAAGTCATATGTTAGCATGTCGATTGTTTCAAGATCTCAGCCAAGACAAAAATGCTCATAACTCAGGTTTTAGGTAAAATATGACCCAACCGTCTACACCAGCATCTTCTCCTGCCTGACAAGGCCCCAAAACGTCACTTTTGAGCATATTTTTTTTTGGGGTCCGAAATCCCAAAA